>JAWZYT010001801.1:0-114697 GCA_034508575.1 Petrolisthes manimaculis | reverse complement strand
TATCTTTGTTCATCTGGTCCTGTTTCCTGGCATAGTTTGGAGGAATCAGGGCACTCCAGTGTATGTACCAAAAGTATACTATCCCCTCAAGTACCCTGTGATCGTATATGATGAAAATTGGAGGCTTCTGATTCCTTCTGACTCAACCACACAACAAGCTCCTTCCTTTCTCACTACAACACATGCAGGGTTCCTTAATTAAACCATTCGTGCGTGCTATATCTATTTTATGACCTGTGTTTGGTATTGCTTATCTCCATGAAAGTTGTGTATCTGTTTTCCACTCCTGTGTGTCGTGTTTTTTGGATTCACAATGACTGACATAAAAACTGGACAATATTAACCAACGAAGGGATACCCCGTGACTGAGAGAACGTCTTACACTATAATTTTGTTACCGTTTACAATCTCACAAAGCAGGAAGGATATAGATACTCAAACTAACAGTAAATGGCTTTGGCATGCTGGTGAAAGTACAGTCATGGCTGATAGTGCTTGACCAGGGTCCAATGAGTGTTGGAGAGTAACTGAACAGAGTTCGAAAAAGTGAGTCTTCTAAACCTCTCTCAACGTTGAGAATGGTTTGGAAAATTTACT
The DNA here is from genome assembly GCA_034508575.1 of Petrolisthes manimaculis. NCBI lineage: Eukaryota > Metazoa > Arthropoda > Malacostraca > Decapoda > Porcellanidae > Petrolisthes > Petrolisthes manimaculis. Next base: position 114,100 of record JAWZYT010001801.1, on the reverse strand, counting down.
TGTTCGAACTCTGTTCAGTTGCTCACCAACACTCCTTGGACCCTGGTCAAGCACTATCACCCATGACTGTACAGTATTGGTGGTCGTGGGAGAAATGTTTACTGATGACCTTCTTGTGTGTGTGTGTTTGTAGTTGGGTGGGACATTGTATCAAGCCAAACTAAACATCTGCTTTAAGTCATTTTTTATTCTCTATGAAGCTTAAAATAGTGATTACTCCTTTCATAACCTTTTTTTTTTTCTCTCTCTCTCTTTCTTTCTCTTTCTTTCTCTCTCTCTCTCTCTCTCTCTCTCTCTCTCTCTCTCTCTCTCTCTCTCTCTCTCTCTCTCTCTCTCTCTCTCTCTCTCTCTCTCTCTCTCTCTCTCTCTCTCTCTCTCTCTCTCTCTCTCTCTCTCTCTCTCTCTCTCTTTCTCTCTTTCTTTCTCTCTGTCTGTGTGTGTATTTGACATTTACAGCAGAATAGTGCAGTTCAGTGTATTGTGTTGAAATATAATGTGGTATAATGTAGTGTATATAGCTAATAGTAAAGTGTAGTGCATATAATTATAGTGTAACATATTATATTAAAGTGTCGTATACTGCCACAATCTTATAATATAATAAAGTAATAGTGTAAAGTAGTTTAGTGTAGAGTATAAGTAGTGTAGTGTAGAATATAAGTAGTGTAGTATAGAATATAAGTAGTGTAGTGTAGAGTATAAGTATAGTGGCACAGAAGGCAGTATAACAACAGACAGAGCAGTGGTGTAAGTAGCGTAATAATTAAAGCAGTGTTGCCAGTGGAGAGAAAGGTTTACCGCGCCAAATTAACCTTCCCCCTCGAGTATTTGGCTACACTGTTGGCTTTGTTGTGCAGTTGATTATTGTTGTTGTTGTCGTCGTTGTTGTTGTTGTTGTTGTTGTTGGTCTTGCTCTTGGACTGATAAAGGGCACCTGTTGTTGTTGTTGTTGTTATGCAGTTATGTTGATTTTCTTTGAGGGTTGTTGTTGTTGTTGTTGTATTTTAACTAGATGGTTGTCCTAATTGTTTGTCCTAATTGTACTGGATGTGATTTGCTCCTTATTGTCTCGAGTGTGTTGTTATTAAAGAAGGTATTGATTATGTTGTGGGCAGACAAATAACACACATTCTGTCTCTGTCTGTCTGTCTCTCTGTCTGTCTGTCTGTCTGTCTCTCTTTCTGTCTGTCTGTCTGTCTGTCTTTCTGTCTCTGTCTCTGTCTCTCTCTCTCTCTCTCTCTCTCGCACACACACACACACACACACACACACACACACACACACACACACACACACACACACACACACACACACACACACACACACACACACACACACATACAAACACACACATACACAAGAGAAAGAGAGAGAGAGAGAGAGAGAGAGAGAGAGAGAGAGAGAGAGAGAGAGAGAGAGAGAGAGAGAGAGAGAGAGAGAGAATATTAAATGAGTAATCACAATTTTCAGCATCTCACATACGAGGGTAATCTGTTTTGGGTGTAGTTTCCAATTCGTTCACAAGAAATATAACGCTTTTAACACTTTCTAATCCATAGTTTGTCTCAGCATGTAACCAGAACACCTTTAAATATACGATGACACGATACGAAGGAAGGCCAAGGTTATACGATGATCATAACCTATCGTACGTAATCTTTATCTAGGTTAAAATGCACCGATTCCCTCTAAGCTATGATCGTGACCTTAGTTAATTAGATACACATTTCGAATAAATTTTAATGTTGATAAATTCCCGATAAGTTTTGAATAATGGATTTTTTTTTTATCAAATTTCCATTTTTTTTTTTGGTAATTTGTCTTTGATTGCATTACACTTAACTAAAATCTCAAGGAATTTTATGAGGGAGGTGAAACATTATCGTCAGGTTAAAAGATATGAAGGAGTGCGATGGATCTATACAACTATATGGGGCCATCGAACTGTACATACATGTCAGTGGTCCATCGTCTTATCCCTGTGAGGCTGTTTTTGACCGTGTCCCAAAGTAGAACCATCACACTACCTTCAGAAAACAATGACCTGCAAGCGGTAAAGTTTCTCCAATATGCTCCATCGGTACGGAACAAACTTTGGGAGGAAGAGAGAACACTTGGAGTGGGAGAGGTGCGTGGCTGCGTATATCTCCAAACTGTGCCAGGAAACAGACTATAGTACAGTACAGCTACAATCAAATAACCACCGACACTTCCTTTCCGTTGTGCAAATAAATCAGTATCATATCAAACTATAATCTTACAACAACACCTTACGTCAACTCAACCCCCTCAAATATTATCATGAGGTTCTGCAAAATCATACACGTGTTTTTTTTTATTGCCAAGATATTTACTACGATGGCAGGAAAGGGCCGGTGGATATTTGATTGTGGCTGTACCTCATCAACAAGTAGGTAGGTACTCTCGTTTCATCGTATAGTTCGGTGGAATCAGAGGCCCTCCAATAACGACGTCCACGGGAAAGCAAACGACCCCATCATTCTCACGTAAACTATACTCATATTTGTTCCCACTTTCACCCCACCACCACCCCCAACCCCAACTAGCCCCCTACCTCCATCACCACCACCACCCCAACCCCAACACCAACTCCATCACCACCACCCTCACCACTACCCCTATCACCACCCCTATCACCATCAAGCAACACAGCCGTGAGACCTATATAACACAATTGGCAACACACACGCCAACACAAACACGACACCAGCCTTCATAACATACATACATAGATGCCAACACACGTAACATAACTAATACTGAAGGGTTTATAGTCCACATGCAAATACAAACCAACGTCACCTATATAATAGAGTATTTACACTTCATAGCGCTCACACTTGTCAACACAACACAACACAGTTCATATCCATATCACATGAATATAGCTTTACACACACACACACACACACACACACACACACACACACACACACACACACACACACACACACACACACACACACACACACAAAGCTTTAGTTGAGCCCACCACCCACTCATTTAGTTGGGGCAGCAATGCAGCAGTTTGGGAACACGAGTGAAATTGTTGTTGTTGTTGTTGGTGGTGGTGGTGGGAGAGTTTGAGGCTCGTCAGATTCGGAAGCATGGGTATGGGGAGTTGTGCATGGAGGGCTGTGGAATGCTGGTGTGTGTGTGTATGTGTGTGTGAGAGAGAGAGAGAAAGAAAGAGGGGGGGGATGTGTGTGTGTGTGTGTTGTATCGTGTGTACGAGTGTTCTGTGTTTGTGTTTTTTTTTTTGTGTGTGTGTGTTGTATCGTATGTACGAGCGTACTGTGTGTGTATGTGTATGTTTTGTGTTGCGTCATATATATATGTGTGTGTGTGTGTGTGTGTGTGTGTGTGTGCGGAAGAGACCATGTTGCATAAAGCTTCCAAAACAACGAAACTATTCCACTATCACGTCCTCTCGACACGCTGCATGTTTACTCTTTTTTCAGGATGCAGATAGTTTTGAGCGCTGAACAGATTCGGTGACTGAAATAACTCGGTTGTATACCTTTTCATGTCGACATTCATCCTGTGATAGAAAGCGACGGCACGTAGTAGAAGGCAAACTTTTAAGGGATGTAATTCACTTTTGTTAAATTTGAGCTCCTTGATTCCTCCAAAGTATGCCAGGAAACAGAACCAGAAGAGTAAAAATAATGGTGTTCTGTTGCTTGGAATAATCAGGAGTATTCAGTTGCTGCTCCAGAATTATTATCAATACAAAACTTCCCCTTTAACCAAAACATATCGTCCGTTGTGTATTAATTAATATGGCATAGTCTGTATAGATATTGTAATTCATTATGTATAGTCTACTCTCGTATATATGTGTATGGTGAAATATCCATCACACAGCCACACAATACATTATTCTCTCGAGTAAATTCTTCAGTTGCCGTACTGTAGGTTACTTTGCTAAGATAATTTTTTGTTTGTCTACCTATCTTATGTTATATGAACAGATGAACGAAGAAAAGAAAATTATATACTGGTGAAACACAACCCTCTTCAATTAAGTTTCTCCATTTTTCTCAGCCAAAGTGAATAGTATTATTCTGCCTTTTTGTTCTTAACATATTAACCTCGCTGACTCCAAGTGGATTATTTACCCTTGCATGGATTTACCTTGGCACCGAGGGAATCTCTGACGCAGGGTGTTGTTATCTACCGTTTCAGTGTATATGCTGTATATTAGGAGACAAAGCACAATGCCTTCAGTTACTGTAGTGCATATACAGGGGAAAGATAATAGTGTGTTACAATACATACACACAGATGATACTGTTATATACGTTTACATGCCAGATATCTTCATTAGCAGAGCTTACTATAAACGTCAGGTAACACCCAAATCCTTAATAATGCTGATTTATATGTTCCAATTGGTGCAGTAGGTTGACGTTACCTGAACCTACAAACCGAACATGAGAGACAGACTAGTGACCTGCTATACACTCCCTACACCTGATATTGGTTGTCTGGCACACCGGGTTAGCACGGGATCAAGTCAAGCGCTGTTCACTGCCTTTTAATCCCGGGTTCAGCATCGGGTAGTGTATATTCCGAGTTGTATTGTGCAGTGTCCGCTCATCCCTGCAAAATATATGGGTTCGTATCGCAATGCAATTCACAGGCTGCCAGGGCCTGCGACGGCGGAGGTGGGGTGGGCATTTCGACCCAATAAAATATGAGTAGACAGATACAGTCAATAAAATAAAATAAAACATGAGTAGACGTACATCATACAATAAAAATATATACAAGGGAAGGGAAGGTGAGCATGAAGAGGAGGGTTTTTTTTTTTTTTCGACCTAATACCATGTGGATGGACAGACTAAATAAAACCAAATGAGGAGAAGCCTTTACTGACAACTATTCTCTACTGCCATTATCTTTTACAGGATAAACCAGTGATATGTTGTCAGTAACTATTCAACAACATCTGGTATAGGACATAGGACAAGGTAGACAAGGGAAATATACTGTACAATGGTAACTGTAATAGACAATTGTACTGGTGTTCAGTATTACACGTTGTACGAAGTTTTGGTCCCTAATAGTAATGGTAGCAGAATAGAGAGTAACCAACAACCGCGTACTATTTCCTGAGATTATTATTTTGTTATGATATCAGTATATAATGAAAAGTGTAATATATGGCAATTGTAGAGCTGATAGAATTAGGACAAACCAAAAGTAATAGTAAGAGAAATTATGCAACTGACCCCATATTGTTATACATAGATCTGAAAACAATAATTAGTAAGTATAAATTAGTTTCTGTTGTTCAAAATGTATGATATTATAATTATGTATGGGGGTTGAGGGAGCAATTGGAGGCTGATCATTTTTCCTAAGTCATGTGAAGGGACACATCACCTCATGGTAGCCTACGTCGCCTGTTTCTTTATAATTATAGTTTGGAGGAATCTGAAGCCTCCAAAATCTCGACATAATCACAGACCTTTTAATTAAGAGAAGATGAGCGGGTAAAAGATAACAAACTCACGAAAAATGACTCGCTTGTGATAATGTTGAGAATAATTTGGATATCTCACGAACACATTTTCCTTCATCCATCGGTCAAACAAACCATGGCTTCTTATCTACGTCCCCCAACTTGTCTGAAAATTACATGCGACCTTTTCCCTTAGAGTAGACGATGAATGAACTTAAGGAAGGACGAAGGATGAAGCAAAATGGGTTAACTATAGTTTGATACCCTCTGAACCGACTCCTCACTCATACAACACTCCTCATCTTCCTCTCCTCTTCTATGACTTGTGTACAGAAGGCGTGGCAACCCTGGATATTATTAGGTTGCCAGAGTGATCCTTGAGTTGTACTGAGACGTGTCGAACTTGGGTTATTGGTTGACACAGGTATATAGCATAGAGGGCTGGTTATATTGTTATGTCTCTCTCGGTCTTTCATTCTGTTTGTCCCTGTTTCTACCTTCTTGTTTCTATCTGTCTGTCTGTCTGTCTGTATTTATCTCTGTCTCTATGTTTTTGTTTGTCAGTCTGTCTCTCTTGTCTTTCCCTCTGTCTGTTTGTCTGTATTTTTCTGTGTTTTTGTTTGTCTCCCTGTCTCTTGTGTTTCTCTGTCTGTCTGTGTCTATGTTTTTGTTTGTCTCTCTGTCTCTTGTCTTTCTTTCCCTCTGTCTGCTTTTGTTTCTTCTTTCATGATTCTGTTTGTTTTCTCCTCTGTTTGTCCCTGTTTCACCTTCTTGTTTCTGTCTCTCTGTTTCTTTCAATGTTTGTTTGTCGCAGTCTGTGTCCCTGTGTCTGTATGTCCTTCTGCCCACCCCCTATTTTCTCTCTCTCTCTCTCTCTCTCTCTCTCTGTCTCTCTCAAACTTAAAATACCCCAGTCCCTCTTTCATTCAAACTCCACTCACCACTCCCTCCCTCTCCTAACCAAACTCCACTCACCACTCCCTTCCTCTCCTAACCAAACTCCACTCTCCACTCCCTCTCTTACACAAACTCCACTCCCAATTCACTCAACCCTACCATCCCACTCAATTTCCTCTCTATTAATAAACACTGGACTCCCCACTCCATCTCTCATTCCCTCCCCACTCCCAACTCAACTCCTCAACCATCCCACTCCCCACTCTTATTCGAATGCCACTCCCTCTTCCCATTGCCACTCCAGAACCCGAGAGGGAGGCCACTCGGCTTTGTTTGTTCAGGCCACCATGATTACTGGCCTTCCTTTGTCCTCTCTCTCTCTCTCTCTCTCTCTCTCTCTCTCTCTCTCTCTCTCTCTCTAACATATTTTTACATATTTACACACTCACTCTCTCTCTCTCTCTCACATAATTTCCCCTATTTCCTCTTATCTACCATCATTCTCTTTTCTTCCATTTCTCTTTACCTCACACTATATAATTATGTATGTATGTATGATACTATATACTTTCGTTATACACAATATCTATCTCCCCAATTCTATACATCTGTCTAACTTCATCTATAGTATACATTTTCCTTGTCTATTCCCTTTTTTACATTGTTTTCTATGGTCACCATTTCAACTCTCTTATTTTCTGAGATTATTTATTCAGTTTTCTGTATCTCGTTCTTCTCCTTTTCTGTATCGTCACCAATTTTCCAATGTATAAAGACGTTAATTTACTTTCTATATATTTTTCATCTTCTTCCTTACTTCCTCCCTTTTAACCTTTCATTAATATTACAAACATTTTCATTTCTACTTTTAACTAATTCCAAATGACTTTTCATAGACGGGAAGAATACCGCTAGCGTCCAACGAAAAAGATATATTTATGTACAAGATATATTTAAGCTAAGTAAAATTTTAACTTCATTTTTTTCTAATTTAAATATTCGGATCCTCTCATAATAAGATATGATTTGGGCGATAATCCAATAATCGTCGAATGAGAGTGACTTATGCCATTGTGTTGCATTGCTCGTTCCTAGTTAGTCAATGTCGTAGCGAGCAAACCTAGACTAACCACAGACGATAATATATCACGGTACTTTTAAACTCTTCTCGTCATTCAAGATTAAATTAGTGACTCTCATGTTCCTCCCCTTCCCTGTTGCCAAGCTGACTGAGTGATAGGCGTTCCTCACTGTGTGTGTGTGTGTGTGTGTGTGTGTGTGTGTGTGTGTGTTTAGGTGGGGCGTTGCTGACTGTGAGAGTTGTGTGTGTGTGTGTGTGTGTCTGTTTAAATGGGGCGTTGCTGACTGTGTGTGTGTGTGTGTGTGTTCTTTTGTTTTTTGTATATTTATCACTTCTATAAATACAGACCTGTTCCCTACCTATATGTTCATATATTTGTCATATATCTACATATTTACCTATATATGTATGTATATAATTATGCAGGTATGTAGGTAGGTATACAGGCAACTATCCATATATCTTCCTACATAATATATCAGTTGTATCAGTCAATCTGTCAGTCGAACAACCAATTTATTTCTATATCCTTCTCTAACTCTATGTATATTATCCTCTCTGTCTCCCCACCTCTCCCTCCTCTCACTCTCCTATACTGCATACAATCTTCCTCTCCCACTCTCTCTCCCTCTCCCTCTCTCTCTGTCTCTCTCGCACTATCTCTTTCTATCTCCAGCCTCCATTACCAGCAGTGATGTGTGGCTTTGGCCTCGTGAAATATGTTGCGTGTGTGTGTGTGTGCGTGTGTGTGTGTGCGTGTGTGTGTGTGTGAGTTAGCTTAGCTCAGTATGATTGGTGAATGGCCGACCGTGGACTGTGGTTATGAAGAATGGTGGTTTGGTGATTATGAGATGTGTAGATAGATTGTAATAGATGATACTGCTGTTGTTAATAAGGGTACATATTAAATTAGTTGATCTATACAAGCTAACGAGATTGGGTCGGGCTGCTGTCCTTTCCTCCTACCTTCCCTCCCTCCGTCCTTTTCTCCCTACCCATCCCTCGCTTCCTCCCTCCCTACTCTCTCTCTCTCTCTCTCTCTCTCTCTCTCTCTCTCTCTCTCTCTCTCTCTCTCTTACATGGTCTGGCTTCACTAGGCACCAGGGGTAGTCAGTTAATCTTAGGGTCCTTGCAACAACCCAACCTCCTCGTCAACCTTATAGAGAGAAACAAATGTGGGACTTTGAGTGTGTTCTATTTAATTTAAGATGTCGATATTTTAGCATTGTTCTTGGTTGATGATTACTTTCTGTGTTATTTTATGCCATCTTGTTGTTGTTGTTGTTATTGTTGTTATCGATGTTGTGGTTTTTGTCATTGGTGTTATTGCTGGTGATGTTTATTTAGTTTAAGGTTGTGAGTAGGTGTTATAGTTAATTTGTTAGGGTTTTACTGGTAGTGTTGTTATAATAAGTGTTAATAAGGTTTGATAATAGTGTTAGTATTGTTACGAAGGCAGGGAGTATTCTTGTGTGTCTGTCTGTCTGTCTGTCAGTTGCATTCTTCTTTCTTCTCACATTCTTACCACTTTCTCATCCTCCTCTACCTCCTCTTTCTTCACATTTCTTCCTCCTCAACTACCTTCTCTTCTTTCTCAACCCCACTTCCCCCTCCTCTACCTCCCTCCCTCATCTACCCACTTCCTCCTCCTTCTCTACTTCATCTTACCACTCTCTCACTCCCCCATATGCTCATCCTCTTCCTTCCCATTTATTCCTCTTCCTCCTCCTCTTCCTCCCAACGTCTTCCTTCTCCTTCCCTTCCTCTCCTCCCCATCCCCCTTCCTTCTCCTCCTTCTCTACCTCCTCCTCTTCCTCCCAACGTCTTCCTTCTCCTCCTCTACCTCTTCTCCCCACCCCGCTTACCCCTCCTCCTCCTCTACCTCTTCTCCCCTTCCTCCTCCTCCTCCTCCTCCTCCAGCCATTACCGCCTCCTGAATGAGATGAAAATTTGGTGCAGCAGAGCTCGTCCCAACTCCCACAACTAGACCACCAACTTGTCCTCACCAGCCTCACAACACACGCTCTATCTGCAAGCACAACACGGCCAGGGGTGGGGGAGGGGGAAGGGGGAGGAGGAGGGGGAGGAGAAGGATGAAGAAGAGGAGTGGGTAATAGAAGGAAGGAGGAGGAGGAGGAGGAGAAGAAAAATGACTTGAGGAGAGATACAAATAAATAAGGAGAAAAAATAATGGAGAATGTGACGAGAAGTAGGAGAGAGAGGAGGGAATGAGGAAGATGAAAGGGAATAGAACGAGGAGAAGGAAAAGTGGGAGAGAGAGGAGGAAATGATGAAGAAGGAGAATACGACTTGGATGAGGAAAAGAAATAGAGAAAAGGAAAAATGAGAAAAGAGAAAACAACAAGGAGTAATATGAGGAAAAGGATGGAAGAGGAGATGTGGAAATAGAAAGAAAATATTACGAGGAGGAGAAGAGGAAGACAAACGAGAGGAATATGGGAAGAAAGACCTAAAACAAGAAGAAAGAAGATGAAGAGGATAAAGAGACAGAAGACGAGAGGGAGGAATAGTAAATTGAAAAAAAAAAAACTGAACAATAAAAGAAAGACAACAACAGCAACAACAACTTGTTAACAATAACATTGGAGAAGGAGAAAGAAAGGGAGGAAGAAGATGTGGGAATGAAGACGATGTTGAAGAGCAGGAGAGTTTGGATGAAAAATAAATGGAGGAGGAATTGACGAAGTAAGGGAATGTAAGACGAGGAAATGATGTAGTTGACGGTAGGAGACGAGGAGAATGGAAGTAGGTAAAGGAAGTTAGTTAAATGGAGGAGAAAGAATATACAGAAAATTATGGTGGAGAGAGGGAGGAAGAAGAGGAGGAGGAGAGAAAATGAGGATGACAGGAAAAAAAAAGTAAGATGATGAGGCAATGAGGCCAGCACTTAGTCACAAATTGAAGGCAAGGTGTTGTTTGTCTGTTAGAGAATCGGAAGGCTACATGCTGAGTCCTCCAAACGATACCCAGCAACAGACAACCTTAGTATAAAGAACTTGGAGTGCTGTTTGTTGTATGACGGCACAGTTTGGAGGAACCAGAAGCACGTGAAGAAAAGAGAGGGTATGAAAATTCCCTTTCTTTCCTGCACTACTTGTTTTTTTGTTTTTTTTTTTTTTTATTGGGAGCTTGTGGGAATAAATGCCAATCTTTAGACATAATCCCCTTACAAAATTACAATATCTATAAGGGGGTTAAATTTGTACACTTCTCTGGATTTTCAGTTTGTTTATATGTGCCTGTGAAGCTTATAATTATTTTTTCCATTCTGTAGTGTATTTATTTTCATGTCTTGGTTGATGTAGGGACTCATCTTTGTCGTCGTCTGTATCTTCATTCCAACAGGAGGAAGGGAACAACAACTGACTGGGGGGGGGGGGGAAGAGGGGTTGGGATGTGGATGGTGGTGGGGGGGGGGGGGAAGAGGGGTTGGGAAGGGGATGGTGGTGGTAGAGGGAGGGAGGGAAAGAGAGAGGATGGTGGTGGTGGTGGGAAGAAGAAGGGTGGGGAAGGAGATGGTGGTGGTGGTCGTGGAGGGAGAGAGGATGGTGGGGGTGGGTGGGGGGAAAGAGAAGCATATTTAAAGCCTGTGTGGTTCACGTAAAGAGAGAGAGAGAGAGAAAGAGAGAGAGAGAGAGAGAGAGAGAGAGAGAGAGAATATTGCAAAGGAGAGGACATAGAGAGAGAGAGAGAGAGAGAGAGAGAGAGAGAGAGAGAGAGAGAGAGAGAATATTGAAGAAGGGGGGGGGGCATGGTAGCTGGGTGTCCCTCTCAGTCAATGCACCAATGAAAAGAAAAAAAATAGAAATAGGCAAAAAAAAAAAAAAAAAAAAAAATCTGAAAATGGCCTGGGTATAAATTCTTTGCCTGTTCTATATTTATCTTTAGGGAAATTCCACCACGTCTCGAGTACGTTTTAATGCTAGAGATTACAAAAATATATTAGACTGCATAAATGGTGTTGTTCTTGTGAGTAGATGTAGTAGTAGCAGTAGCAGTAGCAGTAGCAGTAGCAGTAGCAGTAGTAGTAGTATTCTTAAGTATTCTTAAGCAAACTGTTATTATTATTATTATTATTATTATTATTATTATTATTATTATTATTATAATTAACAGTAATGTTCACCATGGAGCCAGAGTTACCCTTTACTCTTTGATGTAATACTTGATGGGATTTTGGATCTATTTTAAATCAGACCAAAACATTAACATTGGCACGGTGTGACGCTTGACAGTATTCTCTCTCTCTCTCTCTCTCTCTCTCTCTCTCTCTCTCTCTCTCCGATTACATTTGATTTGCTTCAGATATTTTCTCTTCAAGTTCTGAGTATGTGAATAAGTAAAACAGATTTGTGTTTAACTGATAATAATTTATATTAATTTTCTGTACCACTGAATTAGTTTATATTCAATGAAAGAAAATATTATTATTTTTTTTTTTATACATTTTTACAAAGCTGTAATAGATCAGTCCAAGACACTTTTCTTCTATGGCATTTAGAAAAACAATTTATAGTAATATTAGAATATCGGCGTTAAGATAAACATCCACACTTTTTTTTCATATCAACGCTACTATTTCGTATATAAATTTATACAGTGAATAAATACACTTTATTTTTATGTTGGGCACCACTTCTAATCATTTTTTTCATCCACACTAAAATACATAACAGTCCATTATTATTATTATACGGTATTATTAACCTATACTCTGTGTTCGTACTCTGTAGATTTTTACCTATTTTTTTATATATATATTTTTTTTATCTCCATTTTGGCGTGTCATTCTTTTTCCATTTCATTTTTTCTCGAGTATTGATAGTTGGGAACTCTGACGTTTTCTATGCCAAAAGTAAATTGAAGGTCTGGGAGTTGGCAGGTGAATTATTTTTGTCTACCCTCGTACGTGCTGTCAGTTAGTTAGTTCGTTGGAGCCACAAGGTCTGCCGGAACCACTATAGAACACACACCGAAACACTGCATATATGGGCCTTCCCTGGCTGTTCATTCTGTTACTGCGGTCTATTCTTGTACACTCGCCAGCACTGCCCCGTGGTACAGGGGCTCGCACGTTTCAGGAGATGTGGCACCACTGTGATGATTTGCCTCGAAACAATCCACGTGTGTGAAATAAGTAACCTCGATACTTCAACTTTGTTGTTGAATGTTTCAAACCACAAAGTATCATAACAGGCTGAACTTTGTTTAACATGATCCATGCAATAAGTGTTTAATATCTGCCACCTTTATATACAGAAGAGAGAAGTATATAATCTTACCTCATCACGCTCTAACCATCAGAGCAACACCCGCGAACCTATAGACATTTTCTTGATCAGGGTGACTCAAGGATGGTTTTAGAGAAAAAAAGTAAAACACTTTTTATTTGCTCTTTCTAGCTGCTTTTTGAGCTTGCCAGTGAGGAGTGGGGATTTACCAGAAAAAATAGGGATATATATAACCACCGGGAACAAATTTTGACCCCCCATTAGGAGGAAAATTTATGATTGCTTTTGCAATTTATCCATATGATGAATCTTAATCCAACATACATTTTGTTCTCCAAATATTGGGTATCTTATTTTTGTGGCGGTGGTGACGGTAAAAAATTTGTGGCGGTGGTGACGGTAAAAATTTTGTGGCGGTGGTGACGGTAAAAATTTTGTGGCGGTGGTGACGGTAAAAATTTTGTGGCGGTGGTGACGGTAAAAATTTTGTGGCGGTGGTGACGGTAAAAATTTTGTGGCGGTGGTGACGGTAAAAATTTTGTGGCGGTGGTGACGGTAAAAATTTTGTGGCGATGATGACGGTAAAAATTTTACCATTACCATCACCGTAAAAATTTTACCATTACCATCACCGTAAAATTTTTACCATTACCATCACCGTACAATTTTTACCATTACCATCACCGTAAAATTTTTACCATTACCATCACCGTAATTTTTTTACCATTACCATCACCGTACAAATTTTACCATTACCATCACCGTAAAAATTTTACCATTACCATCACCGTAAATTTTTTACCATTACCATCACCGTAAAATTTTTACCACTACCATCACCGTAAAATTTTTACCATTACCATCACCGTAAAATTTTTACCATTACCATCACCGTAAAAATTTTACCATTACCATCACCGTAAAAATTTTACCATTACCATCACCGTAAAATTTTTACCATTACCATCACCGTAAAAATTTTACCATTACCATCACCGTAAATTTTTTACCATTACCATCACCGTAAAATTTTTACCATTACCATCCACGTAAAAATTTTACGATTACCATCACCGTAAAATTTTTACCATTACCATCACCGTAAAATTTTTACCATTACCATCACCGTAAATTTTTTTACCATTACCATCACCGTAAAATTTTTACCATTACCATCACCGTAATGTTTTTACCATTACCATCACCGTAAATTTTTTACCATTATCATCACCGTAAATTTTTTACCATTACCATCACCGTAAATTTTTTACCATTACCATCACCGTAAATTTTTTACCATTACCATCACCGTAATTTTTTTACCATTACCATCACCATAATTTTTTTACCATTACCATCACTGTAAAATTTTTACCATTACCATCACCGTAAAATTTTTACCATTACCATCACCGTAAAAATTTTTACCATTACCATCACCGTAAAATTTTTACCATTACCATCACCGTAAAATTTTTACCATTACCATCACCGTACAATTTTTACCATTACCATCACCGTACAATTTTTACCATTACCATCACCGTACAATTTTTACCATTACCATCACCGTAATTTTTTTACCATTACCATGATGGACATAAAGGGTGGACTGTGTTGATTAATAACTGGATAATGAAGCTCTATAAACTATCTGTGGGGCCATTTGGAGCATAGATTTGTGACATAGATTAAATTGCAGTGTAACAAGGTGCTGAGAGAGACAGAGAGAGAGAATGACGAAAGGAAGAAGGGAATTAGGGATGGAGGGAGGGAAGGAGAGAGGGAAAAGTGAAGGTTAACAGAAGGCAGGGAGGGAGAGAAAAATAGTTAGGTAAGGAAGATGAGGGAAACAGAGAGGAAGGAGGGTGATGATAAACAGAGAACATGAGTTAGAGAAGGAAGATGAGAGAGAGAGAGAGAAAGAGAGAGAAGATGAGTTAGGAAGGAGAGAGAAAGATGAGTTAGGGAAGGAAGAAAGAGAGAAGATGACTTAGCTAAGGAAGAGACGGGGGCACAGAGTGGCAGGAGGGAAGGTGATGGTTCGAGTGATAAATTTGGTGAGGTCCTTATTTCACCAAAAAGTGGGGGTTCATCAATTCCTTATCGGATCCTGCAGGAGGTGGCAAAGGTGGGGGGGGGAGTGGGGGGAGGGAAAGGGGGGAGTGGGAATAGGAGGGAGTGGGAGACAATGGAGGAAGGGGAGGAGAGGGCGAGGAAAAATTGAGGAAAGCGGGACAAAGAGGAAAGGAGAAGAAAGGGTAGATGGGGAGAAGGGAAATGATTGAGGAAGGTTAGGAGAAGGGGAGGGGGAAGGGGAGGAAGAGGACAATAAAGGAAGGGGAGAAGAAGGATAAAAAGAAAAAACAACTGAGGAAGGGGAGGAGAGGGAGAGAGAGAGAGGAGAAGGAGACATTTAGAAAGAGAAGGAAAGGTACATGAGAAAGGGAACAATTAGGATGGGAAGAGAATAGGAGATGGGGATATTGAGGAAAGGGAGGAAAGGACTGAAGGGGGGAATTTGAAAAGAGAGAGAAGGGGGAATTTGAGGAAAGAGAGAGAAGGGTGATATTGGAGGAAGGGGAGTCACGGAGAATAGCGGAAAATGAACCAAAAGGGAAATAAATATAGTAGGAAAGTGAACGGTGGGGTGGGATGATAAAATGAAAGAAGAAAGAGATGAGGAAGGTGGCTGATAGAAGAGAGGAGAAGGAAGAAAAGAAGGAAGAGAAAGAGGAGGAGGAGGAGGAGGAGGAGGAGGAGGAGGAGGAGGAAAATGAGGAAGAGGTAGGTGTATGAATGCTAAGCAGGTCAAATAATGGTAAACAAACTTCATACCAACTCGTCAATATCAGATCATAGTACAGTCACTCATAAAAGTAAACACACTCCAGGCACGACACATTTTAACTCGTGTGATATCGGTTCTGGTAACATTGTACCTGACGTCAGAGGTGGTGGTGTGTGTGGTGTTTGGATTAAGGCTGGTTTGCCTGAAACATTATTTCAACTCATGCTTCGTCTCATCTACCCTTAGTTCAAAGTGAGTCGAGCAGATCAACTTCAAGCGCCATCACTGACGTCACGTACACTGTTGCCAGAACCGATATCACACGTATAAGAAGGTGCCTGGCCTGGGGGTCTTAATTTTTATGAGTGACTGTACATATATTATAGCCTCCTACTTATGATTAGCTGAGAACACTGACATGGGCTTTAGTCACATCACGAGGCAGCTGGTTGGTTACTTGGTGTTGGTGGTAACGTAAAGTGGTGGTGGGGTTTTATTCTTATGCCTCTACAGTACTCATCATTTTTACTATTTATATATTTTTAGCTGATTAAAATATAGTACCAGTTGTTTTCTCATTTAATGTGTGTGTGTGTGTGTGTGTGTGTGTGTGTGTGTGTGTGTGTGTGTGTGTGTGTGTGTGTGTGTGTGTGTGTGTGTGTGTGTGTAATGCAATCTAAGTCAAATTATATTAAAACTTTACACGGTTAGGTGATTATCTGCAGGTTACTTACAAGTTATTGGGTGTGTTTTCTGCAGGATATAATATAAACAAATGCACTTTTGTAAGTTGACTTTTTCCTATTTTCACTGTTCTCTCTAGTTTCAATCTCCCCCCCCCCCTCCCCCCACATATCCTCTTTCACAAACTCTCTTTTTCTTTTCTCCCCCTCCTGTCATCCCTCCCCCCGTCTCCCCTCCCTCTCCCCCACTCTCTTTTTCTCCACTATTCTCCTTCCGTCCCTCATTCTCCTTCCAGTTCCAGCCCCTCATTATTCTTGAGAGAGAGAGAGAGAGAGAGAGAGAGAGAGAGAGAGAGAGTAGAGGTTGCAGGGAGTGTGAGGTATAGAGGGGTGGTGTAGTGGAGGAGGGAGTGTGAGGTATAGAGGGGGGAGTAGTAGTAGTGTGTGTGTGGGGGGGGGGGAAGGCAAGGAGTGTGAGGTATAGAGGGGGGAGTAGTAGTGTGTGGGGGGGGGGGGAAGGCAAGGAGTGTGAGGTCAAAAATTTCCCTCATCGAGAAATTTTTTGATAGGTAAATAAAAGGATCAGCCAACTTTAAAGGACTTCCCAAACTAATCCCGGTTGGCTATTTCCACAAGTTTCCAAAGCCGAGAGAGAGAGAGAGAGAGAGAGAGAGAGAGAGAGAGAGAGAGAGAAGGAAGTAAGAGGGATGACAAATAGGAGGAGGAGGAGGAGGAGGTGAGGAGGGACAAAATAATTAAGGAAGGGAATTGTGAGTGTAAATAGAAAAAAAGAGCAGCCTAAGAAATTGAATGAAATGGAAAAATTACTTGGAAGAAGGAAAGGGGTGGGAAGGAGAGGAGCATTAGAGAAGAAGGGAAGAGGAGAATTTAATATTAGAAAATGACTTAGAAGAAGAAGAAGAAAAAAGGGGAGGAGTGAATTAGAAAGAGAAGACAAGAGAGAGGATAATTTAATTTGTGAGTATGGGCCATATTCAAGAACATTCATTTTGTGGTGGTGCATACGATGGCGTGGTACCGATACGACCGCTCCATTGACAAAGAATTGAGCCATCATACCGGTACCACGCCATCGTATACACCATCAATGTTCTTGAATATGGCCTTATATTATATGAAAGAAGAGAGAGAGAGAGAGAGAGAGAGAGAGAGAGAGAGAGAGAGAGAGAGAGAGAGAGACCTTGTGGTGTAGGAGAAGGAATGAAACAGCAAACACAGAGGAACGAAAGGAGGGAAAAGGAATTGAAGGATAGACAAACAGACAAACAGGTGAAGGATTACTGAAAAAAGGGAATGAATGACTGGTGCTGAAGGGGCGCCAAAACCCATCATAAAGTATACTGCCCACATCACCACTTGGCAATACTTTCATTTTACAGAGAATGAAGAAAAGAGAAGAACACGAGATTAGGGAGTGATTTAAGATGTATGCATGAAGGATGTGTGTGTGTAGATGGAGGATGTGTGTGGATGAATGTGTGGATGGAGGATATGTGTGTGGATGAATGTGTGAATAGAGGATATATGTGGATGAATGTGGGGATGGAGGATGTTTCGCTTTTTTTTTTAACTTCAGTACAAGCCCCAACACTCCCCCAAAGGATATTTGAATAGTTTATGCATTAATGAAAAAGAAAATGGTTCAGGTTCAAAAGAGAAAACGATTAATATATTGGGTAACTAAGGCAAATGTCGGTAAGGTACAGCCTGCGACAGAAGTCTCGTCGCCTCACCTGCTTCACCGAGACAGGCAGTGTTCATGGACTCGAGAAATACGCACGTATTCTACTACACTTAATAATCTGGAGTCTATGAACATCGCGTGCCTCGATTAAGCAAGTGAGTCCATGACTGTTGCCGCCGACTGTACAAAGGTTTTCATCTTTTTCTGACTGTGGTAGCCTTCTGCTTTACCCATTTGAAGCTTCACTAACTACCTGGTGAACCTTTGAAACACCATCTAAATTATGTTAAGAGGATCATAATTATGTGGTGTTGTTGGTGATGGTAGGGAGGGGGGGACGAGGGAAGAGCAACACATTTCTCTGCCACGGCCTTCCAACCCCTCTGTGTTATGTTGCATCCAAAAATCACATGATAGATCCGTGTTGCACCTGTGATTCCTTTATGAAAATGACGAGCACTCTCGCAATCCAAAATTTGTATCCAGGTCTTGTTGAAGATTCGAATCATTTGACATACTAGTAGTGAACCAATTACAACGCTTATCCTGTTTCTTATTTGCTTGAGCTCGTTTAATACTCGATCAGGCTATTCGAAGCAAGCCTGGATACATATTTTGGATTGCAAATAAACAGTGACATAGATAAATGACGAGCATAATGTTCGTCTTATAAAGTGTGTTATAGTCGTTATGAATAAACCCTTCACTCTTAATTAATCTTATCTCCAACTGTCCCTCTTTTCTTTCTATTTCCTTCCTGCTTGCTGTCTCACCTCTCTGTCACCTTTTTCTGGCGCTATAGGACCTCGGTGTTGCGGCGCCTAATATCAATCAATCAATCAATCTTAATTTTATCTTCAGACAAGACCACTTGTGTCATTAATAAGTTATGTATTTTGGGGTTCAGTGTGTTGCCTAATTGTTGTTTTAATTAAAAATTCGTCGATGAACTACCGGTATGAACATTGTATTATGAAATTATTGGTATAAAATGTTGGTGCTCGTGCTCCATTTCAATATCAGGTTACAGTAAAGTTTGCAGATAATGGACGTCAAGAATTAGCATAGAGATTTGTCTGTTATCCTCCTGCGAAAATTATTCTACCAAGTTCATTAATTATTTCCTGTATTTCTTGTGGGTGCATTGTATTTGAGTATTACATCTGGGGTTATCACGTGTATCAGCTGTTTGCCCTCCATTGTATAGTTTCCTATATAGTTACACATATAAACGGATAAACTACCACCTGGCAAGTCTTAACAAGCCTGTTGCCTACTTCAATCGTTTATTATTCGTAGCTTGAAAACCTTGTGAAGCAGCGAGGTATTTTCATGTGTTAGATAAAACAGAAATAGTAGATTTATAATTACATATTTTGCAAGATAATAACAGGATTTAAAGTGAAGTGAAGTAATAAGTTTTGTGAGCTTCACGTTTCTTAGACTCTCGGTTGACTTCCAGATTGAGTTGTCATGTAGGATAAACTGAATACGGTATTACAGGTCTAAAATATTGTTTTGTGAATTTATCTCCAGTAATGAAATTATGCATTTAGTTAATAAAATGCACTTCTTTTACACAATGTTTCTATAATTGCCTGTTGCTCACAATAATACTAACATAATAATAATTCGTTGGCAGCTGTGGATCTGGTCACGTGAGGAGGAGGGGGGGTGGGGGATAGAGGCCTCGCCCCCACCGGCCATAACCTGGCTACACCTGCCTAAAGGCTGCCGTCAGTCTGTCCTCGGTACTCGCCCCGTCAGCGTCTCCAAGTGTTCTCCGATATAGTATATTACTTCGTTACTTAGTTAGCATAATGTTAGGAGCTTACTTATATTTCCTGGGGAACTGTAATCGTAATATATAGGTAATCATGTTCACTGTTAATTAACCTTAGATTTGTAGTGTCTCAGAAATGTTCAAGCTGTGTTTCGAAACTGACACTTGTGGATTACTTGGAGGTTTTCTCATACACAAGGTTATATTATATTATCACGGTAAAGTTTTTGTAGTAAAAAATATTGTATTTTGTGGTTAAGTATCGGTACTCAGGGGTGGATAGTTTTGAAATCATACCAAAGTTATGGATAATTCGTGTTGCTTCGGTAAGGTTGGTACACATTGGATGATATCAATGTAAATGGTCAGGAAAGCAATAGAAAGGTTGAAGATGGGATAACTGTAGAAATATTGAAGTGCGAGTTGTAGGTGGTAGTGGTGGAGTGGATGTTGCTTATATACACATTGGCTTGGAGGAGGGAGAGGTGCCAGAGAATTGGTGGAAAGCCATTATTGTGATTTTGTATAAGGGCTCTTAGTGTGCAGGGAAAGGTGTATGGGAAAGTTCTTACTGAAAGACTGATTGAAGTAACAGGGAATAAAGTTAGTGAGGAGCAAGGGGTATTTACAATAAAATTAAGTGGAGAAATATATTGGAAAGGGTAGAAATCTGTATGTTGCCTTCATGGACCTGGAGAAGGCTTATGATAGGGGTGATACGAAAGTTATATATATACACGGTGTTGGTGGGCGCTTGTTGGAAGGCATTGAAGCCCATTATTGAGACAAAAGAATGTGTTCGGGTAGAGGGTGGTCTGAGTGAAAGATTTTATAATAGTGTAGGGTTGAGGCAGGGTATGATATGTCACCGTGGCTGTTCAATTATAATACATAAGTATTAAACAATCAGCGATTTATGTTAAGTGTAGGAATTACCTATATACTTCATAAATGTCACTTGACACAGAGATCTTCAGGTTCATTGTTACTAACATTTGTTACAAGGTCTCGGGCGGGTTTACCGAAAAAATGTTTCATAGATATTTGAGGCATCGTGCATTGCAAGACTTGTTAAAATTATTTGATATTTTTCCACACTGTGACGAGTGGCCTGAACCAGCCTTAACTACCTGTTAAGGGAATTACCTTAACTACCATCATCTGGAAAGGGAACGAGCGAGGAAAGGCAACCAATGGCAGTGTGTGTGTGCATACGGTTATCAGTGGTATTGGACAAGAGGTTTTCCCGCCATGAGGGAGTCGTTTCATTGGCTCGGGCATCTCAGATGCACAGGGTATATAGGGCAGGAAATCGGGTTTTCAGACATTTTCCTAAGCCCCTATGTCCCTGTTCACCAAGCAGTAAGTAGGTACCTGGCTGTAAAAGGCTGGGGGAAGATATGTTGATGTAATAAGACTGACTGCCTTAATGACCATTACGAGTCGATAGGCATAAAGCCCTAAAATTCTTCTTCTTCTTTTCAGACATTCCCTCTGCTTCTTGTGCTCCAGGTGGATTGGTGGTGAATTGTGGTGGTGACGGGGTTGGTGAAAATAGTTGTAAGTAGCATTAAGGTTTAATATTAAGATTTAGTATTAAGTTATTATTTTTATATTGCTTAAGTTGAGAGAACAGAACTATGTGTTGATATATTATGTATTGTGTCAAGTTAATGTTATCATGTATTGTCAAGTTAGTGTTGTTAATGTAGTGTATCGTATCAAGTTAATGTTGTTGATGTATTGTGTCAAGTTAATGTATTGTGTCAAGTTAATGGTTACTTGAGTGAAACACCTAATGTTTGTGAATTAAACTAATGTCATTTTCTAAATGTTTCAAGTATACCCCCATAGTGTCAACATGAGTATTTGGGAGAGCAACGGTGCATTATTTCTCTTGGGTGCATCGGGTCTTATAACTAAAGACCGTGACAACACGTACAGTAGCATGTGAATGATCATGTACACCCACGAAAAAAAATTATCAAGTCCCTCTAGCTGCCTAGCAGGTTGACGTTTGCAACTATATATCATAGAGGGCGCATTAATCCACCTGACTAAGGGAGAAGGTAACCAGCCTGGGAAGGGTGAGGCTATGACTGGAAACATTCATGATAATTACTGTTGGAGAACTGTTGTTCGTGGGTGTAATTAAGTCTTTCTATAGAGTAGGTGTTTTGGAACTTATTAGTGAGTGCAAATACCCATTCATTCTAATATTAACAGTATTAGCTAGTACATGGGAGTTCAGTTTGCGGCATAATTGTCTTGTACTTACTTTAAAGCCAATAGCACAGGTAGAAGTTTAATTGTATTAATTTAAGGTCTTAATAATGCAAATGCCCTGACAATGTGTTTACTACAACAGCTCATCATTGACGAACCCTGCATTGAGTGGTCGAGGTGTAAACTGACTGCATGTTTGTTATTATTATTGTTATTGTTATTATTATTATTATTATTATTATATATATATATTAAATTTATATTAATTTATAATAATATACCGTATATATTTAAATTTAATTAGGTTAAGATAGAGAGAGAACAAATGTGTGTGTATTTTGAGAGAGAGAGAGAGAGAGAATTTGTATGTATGTATGTAGGTTAGGTTAAATTAATATTAAATTTAATTAAGTTAGTTACCGTAGTTTAATATAATTTTTCCTAATTATTATTATTATTATTATTATACATATACATACATACATACACATATATATTTATATACATACATATATATATATATATTTATATACATACATATATATATATACACACAAATATATATTTATATACATACATATATATACATACATATATACACACAAACATGTAATTTTATTAAACTTTATATTATTAATATTACACATATAAATCTTTAATTGGACAGCAATAGTTTAAACACACACACACACACAGCCAGAATTTCAAATATTTATTTCACAAATGAATTTGAACAAAACAAATGTAGTTAATTGTCATATATAATAATAATAAAATATTAATTATAAAGTATAACCCCTAATATGTGTGTGTATTATATATATATATATATATATATATATATATATATATATATATATATATATATATATATATATATATATATACGTACGTAAATCCACAAGGAAGGAATAATCAACACGGAGTTGCAAGCGCTTTGGTGTAATTCACATCTTCAGGGAAAAACAGAATGTAAAAGAATGGTTGCTGAGACACTTTATATACAGATACACTTAATAACAAACTGGCAACCTGAAGGTGTTGCCACTGTCAGTTCAAAGCAATATATAGTATATACACACCCATGTATATGGTGCTAAAAAGGATAATTTACAGGTAACTGGTACATTTAAGCTTGTGAGTTTTGATGTTAAATCTGTATTTACCAAAGTTCCTGTTGACGACCTTTTGGACTATGTTGATGAACTACTTGATAACATCCCTCTCTCCCTACCACCAAAAAGCCTATCTTAAAATGGAGTAAGCTATGTATTAAAGACTGCAAAGTTGTTTTTCAAGATGAATATTTTGAACAGAAATTCGGTATGGCAATCCACTTTCCCCAGTTTTGAGTAATTTGTACATGGAGTTTTTTGAGAAGAAATTGCTTAATACCATTTTAGCCAATAATGGTGTATGGTACAGGTACATAGATGACGTGTATGGTACAGGTACATAGATGACGTGTATGGTACAGGTACATAGAGGACGTATGGTGTATGGTACAGGTACGTAGAGGACGTACTTTGCCTCTGGCCAGGCACTGAAAATCTAGATAACTTTCTGCCATTGCTTAACAACTTAGCCTCTTCCATTAATTTTACCATTGAAATTGAGGAGGATGGAATATTGCCATTTTTGGACTGCCTGATTCTTAGGGTAATGTAGGGTAGGCAATGTAGGGTAGGCAACACCTTTAAGTTTAGGATTTATAGGAAACCAACCAATGTTTTGTCATATATTCATTTTTACTCTACACACCATGATAAAGTCAAACTGTGTTTTCTCTTCCATGTACTTACGTGCTCTACGTGTATGTACTCCCTCTACGTGTATGTATGTACTCCTCAATTTATGGAGGAGGAATTTGGATTTATCTCTGACATTGGAGCAAAATTAAAATACCCCATACCATTTTTGGATAAAGTCTTAAAATTGGCAAGAACATCATTTTATAGGGTTGAACCTCCCCCCTACCCCGTCACAATAAAAATGTACTGATATTACCCTACAGTCATAAATGTACTGATATTACCCTACAGTCATAAATGTACTGATATTACCCTACAGTCATAAATGTACTGATATTACCCTACAGTCATAAATGTACTGATATTACCCTACAGTCATAAATGTACTGATATTACCCTACAGTCATAAATGTACTGATATTACCCTACAGTCATAAATGTACTGATATTACCCTACAGTCATAAATGTACTGATATTACCCTACAGTCATAAATGTACTGATATTACCCTACAGTCATAAATTTGGCCAAATCCCTCATCTTCTAAGAACATGGAGTGTTAATGTTGCCTTTTGCAATGATAACACAGTCAAGAAAATGTTGATCAAAAACTCACCTAATTCCTCATGTGGGTGTATCTACAAAGTACCTTGTAAAGTATGTAATATGTTTTATATAGGACAAACTGGAAAAGACCTTTCAACTAGAGTCAAACCACATAAATATAATGTTAGGACTGGACAAGAATCTAATGCTTTATTTATTCCTAGGAGAGATAATAATCATTGTATTGACTGGGATAATGCTTCATCAATCATGTCTTGTAATTCATCAATAAATAGAAACATCATAGAGTCAAGTTGGATTAAACACACAGAAAATATTAATATGAATTTAAACAATGGTATGTACAAATTGGATAGTTTCATCATAGACAAGATTGTTAATAAGATATAGTCCTAATGCTATTCCTTAATGACTGAGGAAAATCTTAGGTTTAGAGGTCAGGTCAGGTAAATCCTTTTTAGCACCATATACATGGGTGTGTATATATTGTTTTGAACTGACAGTGGCAACACCTTCAGGTTGCCATTTAGTTATTAAGTGTATATAAGGTGTCTCTAGGCAATCATTCCTTAATGACTGAGGATAATCTTAGGTTTAGAGGTCATGTCAGGTAAATCCTTTTTAGCACCATATACATGGGTGTGTATATACTATATATTGCTTTGAACTGACAGTGGCAACACCTTCAGGTTGCCAGTTTGTTATTAAGTGTATCTGTATATAAAGTGTCTCTCAGCAACCATTCTTTTACATTCTGTTTTTCCCTGAAGATGTGAATTACACCAAAGTGCTTGGAACTCCATGTTGATTATTCCTTCCTTGTGGATTTACGTATATATATATATATATAATATATATACATACATATATATACATATACATACATATATATACATATATATATACATACTACATACATACATATATACATTATTTGAAAGTAATAATTTTTTTAGTTTTGATTCAAATTAAATTGTAATAAAATAGAACAAATATATATTTAATAATATTTAATCTTGTTATTAATTAATTATTCATTTTTGTTATTAATTAATTATTCATTTTTGTTATTAATTAATTATTCATTTTTGTTTCAGATTGGTTTTTGAAAGAGAAGAATGAAGAAAAGAAGAAAGAAAAGATAGAGAGAGAGAGGGAAAGAGAGAAAGACACACACACACACACAGAAAGAGAGAAAGACACACACAGAAAGAGAGAGACTTTCTTTCTGTGGGTGTCTTTTGTTTCTCTCTTTCTGTGTGTGTGTGTGTGTGTGCCTCTCACACACACACAGAGGGAAACACACACACACACACACACACACACACACACACACAGAAAGAGAGACTTTCTTTCTGTGAGTAGAAAGAGAGACTTTCTTTCTGTGTGTGTCTTTCGTCTCTCTTTCTCTGTGTGTGTGTGTGTGTCTTTCCCTCTGTGTGTACACACAGAGAAAGAGAGAGAGACAAAATACATATATATAACTTTTTCTGAAGATGTAATATACTTTTGTAATTACTGTTCTGTTTATTATTTCTCCTGTGGTTATTTTGCATGTATGGGAGTAGGGGACAGGCTTGGGGGGGGGGGGGGTGCGGGAATAAGGGGGACAGGCTTTCTACACACACATTCATTCACTATGACACACCTTCTCTCCCACCTCCCTCCACACACACACACACACACCTTCTCTCCCACCTCCCTCCACACACACACACACCTTCTCTCCCACCTCCCTCCACACACACACACCTTCTCTCCCACCTCCCTCCACACACACACACACACACCTTCTCTCCCACCTCCCTCCACACACACACCTTCTCTCCACCTCCCTCCACACACACACACACACACACCTTCTCTCCACCTCCCTCCACACACACACACACACCTTCTCTCCACCTTCCCCACACACACAGCCCACATTTTTAACAGACGTTTTGAGGTGGGATTGAACTCTGGTCCTTCACAGCCACAGTCCATTACACTACCCACTCTGCCACGCCACCCCCAATTATTATACACACTATTGACATATTTATCTATCTGGTATATGAAGAAACTATTTAATATAATATAAATAAACGTTATAATCATTTTGAGAAATTGTTTGTTGTCTATATTTATATATATTTGACTCTTACACACACACATACACAGCTACACCCATTTCAACACCTTTAAAAATCCCAGGCGTATTCTGGTGGAATCGAACCATGATCCTTTACAGCCACAGTCTATCACTCTATCCACTCAGCCACCACTACCCACAACTAAACAGAGACAATTGATGTATTTATCTATCTGTTTTATGAAACTATTTAATATAATACGAGTGTTTGTATATATGTATTTATCTATCTGTTTTATGAAACTAATATAATCTTAATGTTTGTATATATGTATTTCAATATAATATGTAGAGAAATAAAATTACATAGTATTAATTTTGTTTTTATTTATATAATAGATAGATATATCTATGTATCTGTAATTGTTATTTGTCTATGTATATATATATATATATATGAAATATAATTAATGTTATATACTGTATATGATATAATTATGTACAGAAATTATATATATACAGTACTATTGATTTAGTTATATCAATAGTTTATCTATGTATCTGAAAATATTTGTCTCTAGAAACACTTCAAAATAAAGCTATACGTATCATCTTACACTGCCCTATAGATCAACTCGAATAGTCAGCATGCTTAGTGAATTTAACCTATGTCCTATTTTTAACAGAATATATATGTTAGGTTGTGTTTTGGCATGCAATGTCTGCCATCTTTCCCTTCTCCCACTCCCAATTTTACTCCAATTTTGGTTAAGGTCATCTCTGACTACACTTAAAAAAACTAACAGGTCAAGCAGAACAACACCCGTGGCCTATTTAGCATCTTGGCTTTACAGAATAAGCACACACCCCAACGGGAACCGCCTTGACGTGGTGGGGAGCTTGTGTGTCTCTGAGACCTGGCGAGCTAGACTAGAGGGGGCTCCGGCCCCTGCTCTGTCTCGATTTCATGGCGAGAGGGTTTCCCATGCTAGGAAGGTCGCTAGTGAGAGACCAGACTAAATGGTTTCTATCTTTCAATTCAACCGTCCCTCTTTTCTTTTCATTTCCTTCCTGCTTGCTGTCACGCCTCTCTATCACCTTTTTTCTGGCGCTATAGAACTTCAATGTTGCGGCGCCTAATATTCATCAATCAATCAATGAATCATAGTAAACACAAGGATGTGTGATGGTACAAGTGAAATATCATATTGGCAAGAGTAAACTATCTCTTGGCAGGACTGATGATACTTGAACGGAAAGTATATTACTGTTTGTCATTGTAATCCAAGAATAATACAATACAGAGTCGATTCTTCTTCCTTACGATAAAATGTTATATGTTAAATTGCGTAAAATAACTGAGTAATTCAATTAAAATTTATTAATTTTGATAGAAAAGCATTTGTCAGGTGACTAGAAAATGAATTATTATAAAGACAAATGGTACTGGTGATAACAATGAAAGGGATGCATATGTTACAACTATTTCTATTTTCCAATATTTGTTTGGAGTCTTATCGAAGAAATCTAAAATTTTAAGTAGAACATATTGTAACGTTCACAAAGAATATTAATATATTTCACACATGAATGGAGGATAATAAATAATAAAAAAGGTTCTAAAATCCGTATTTTACTAATGATACAACATTTTTCATTGCAGGTGGGTGGTGGTTCCAGCCGGAAAAGCCAGCTTTCCAGCAGCTTGAAGCTGGGGACAATCAGTTATGTGACATTGGACCTAAACACTGACAGGGTGGGGGAACCCAACCTCTCCATCAAAAACACATGGGTGACTAATGTACCCAAGGCTGTTTCTATTACTGTGGGAAGGGGATTGCCAAGGGGTCATAGTTTAGTAGCTCGTAGTTTATTGTCTAATTGGGTAATAAAACAC
Organism: Petrolisthes manimaculis; assembly: GCA_034508575.1. Classification (NCBI taxonomy): domain Eukaryota; kingdom Metazoa; phylum Arthropoda; class Malacostraca; order Decapoda; family Porcellanidae; genus Petrolisthes; species Petrolisthes manimaculis. The sequence continues at coordinate 85,902 of JAWZYT010001801.1, read as the reverse complement.
ACTGATGTTTAATTGCTATATTCTGTAATTTGATATAAATACATGCAATAAGCTGCTACTCACTAATTCAAATTTGCTCAAACAAATTATATATGGGCGTTTTACAAATCTCTTATAATTTCTTTATGGCTATAGTTATAAAAAAATCTCATTATGGAAGCTTGATCTCGTCCTTTCATTGTGCATAGATCATGAAACGAAGCATGAACTTGTACACATTCAATATTTTTTTCCGATTTTGCAGACGTTGGGGGGGGGGGGATTAACGCTAAGTACACAGGGGCACGTATAAATAAACTCACAAGGTCAAGCAGTAAATTATTATATACGAAATATTTAAGTGCTCTGCGGTGCTGCCAAAAAATAAACTCTCATAACTTACTGTATCATTGTTTTCCTCTCATATCGTCAAAGGATACACTCACTAGAAGTACACGATAAATATTCTGTGTATTGCACATGGGAGCTTTAAGGGACCCTGTGATGTAGTCAGAAAATTGGAGGTTAGCGAGTCCTTCAAACATTACCACGGAACATCACCTGCCTTAAAAGGAGTTTGTTTCGTGGCATAAGCAAAATGAATCAGAAGCCTCCAATTCCCATACACGATCACAGGGTCCTTAAATAAATCCCCTCAGTAACAAGAGAATCCTCGGTGGAGTCGATTGTACTCTTCCTGTTCCAACCAACCACATCGATATAATTATGATCTTTAAGACTCGCTTATAACATTAATAAACACAATCTCTTGCATTTGAGATGAAGATGGACGGCGGAGTGCAAGGAAAGACATCTGTTGTTTTGATGGGGGAACGGATTGGTTAAATAGACACCTGCTACTTTTAATAGAAGAATATAAGGATTAACAGAGGGAAGACTCGTATTGCTATTGACGGAAAAATGGAAATACAAACTTGTGGCAAAGACGCCTGGTACACTTGATAGATGAATGAAAACAACAACAGCGTCCTATAATGTCTGGCTATTACTAACCATGCAACACTACCTTACGAAATATATATAAAGACTCGCCACTAATACTGTATAAGAAGCAGGCACATTACAGTAGATGGAATAGTGTTAATTTATTCTCACCTCTGCTCGTGGTGAATGAATCATGGAGGTTGGTTTTAGGGAAAGCAGGAACAGTACAAACAACCAGTCAGTGTGAGGAGCTCTTAAGGGGAGAGACTCTTGACGGTAGATTGATGGGTTAGTGATTCCTCCAAATTATATCACCAAACACGTCCCTTATTTAGTGACGTTGAGGTGATTTGTTTCCAGGATTAGTTTCGAGGAATCAGTAGCCCTCCAACCATGTAACAAAAAATGTTCTCCCCTTAATGTTATCAACCACGTATTACAACGCTTCTTAAATATGTAAATGTGATCTACATACAAACTACATATTTATACATAAAAAAGGAGGAGGTCGAAATGTCCACAAGTCAATGAGGCAAAATGTAAAGTGGGCGGGGACAATACTATGTATATATATATATGTATAACACACTAACATCAGTATGTCTATGTTGTTGTTGTTGATATTGGTGGGGTCAAAAGAGTTTAGGTTTCGTCGGTGAATTGAAAGTTACTTGTGTTCCTCCAAGTTGTCGTAAAACAGACCACACGACAAGTAATTACAGTGACCTCTGGTGGTAACGGACGTGACTGTAGTCCCAGATAAATTATTACCATTAATCTTCTCATAAAGTATAGTATGGTTTGGACACAGAGGACCAATAATATACAAGACAATAATAATTCATGGACTTGGGGTGGTGGGGAGGATATGACGATGCCCAGTACGATGGCTCCACGTCGTGTTTATAGAGGCAAGTGTACCGGTCTAGTCAGATGCTATAATTCCCTATAGAGTTTTCCAGCATGTGGCCCAAATATCCGTGATACACTGGCTGCCTCTGTTTGTGAGACGTGGAAAAGTGTGCATATAGGGGCCAACTCTGTCAGCAGAATTGGAGGGATGCAGATTCCTCCAAACTATGCCAGAAAACACCACACTTCTTTCAACATATGGTGTAAGGAATTTGTTTTGTGGCATAGACTAGTTTGGGGAATCAGCAGCCCTCCAACAGGCCGAAAAAAAGACGATCCCCTGAAGTGTGTTTTATGAAATGCGTCTCTTCGTGTTTCAGAATATGACATACAACTTTATGTACTAATAACATGTGGTTACTACAAGTTTTAAGAGATGAGGCAATATCGTGTTTTATGAGCCGTGTCATTTGTGTGTTGCAGAGTTGAAGAAGTTACTACAGTATAATTATGTTTATGTGAGATGTGACAACCATGTATTTGCTTACATTAGAATTTGTGTATCTGGATGCCTCGATACAAACTCATTACCTGTTCAAAACAATTTAGGCCTACACAAGTAAACAATGGTGAGCACTTTCCTGTATATCAAATAATGGCTCACTGTGACTGTATCAAGTTAAGTTTAATAGCAAATAAATGTTAAGGGACCCTGTGTCGTAGTCAGAAAATTGGAAGTAAATGAGTCCTTCAAATATGGCCACGAAACACCAACTATAGGGAAGGAGCTTGTTTCATGGCATAGTCAGTAGGAATTAGAAGTCTCCAGTTTTCATACACGATCACAGGGTCCTTAATAGTAATGAACGAACCCACTGTATCAGGGAATTGTGTGTCCATCTGTAAACACATACCAATGACTGTAGGACATTTCTGTCTATATACACAAGGAAGGAAGTCGACGTGGGAAACAAAAGTAATACATATGATAATATTAATGGTGACAATAATGAAAATAATAATAATAATAATGAAAATAATAATAATAATAATAACAATAATAATGAAAATAATAACAATAATAATGAAAATAATAATAATGAAATTAATAAAAATAATGAAAATAATAATAATAATAATAATAATAATAATAATGAAAATAATAATAATGAAAATAATAATAATTAAAATAATAATAATAATAATAATAATAATAATAATAATAATAATAATAATAATAATAATAATAATAATAATAATAATAATAATAGCAGCATTAATATTAATTACAGAGAATTGCAGAAATAATATTTAAATAAAGTTAATGGTAATTTCAATAATAGTAGTAATAATAATAATAATATTAACGGTAATATTACAACTAATGGAATGTGCACAAGTATGGAGCACAGGAAAATATTTCTCCTTATGAACTACGTTATCGCTAGTGTAAAAAGCCATGGAAATCAGGTAAGGGATTATTATCTTGGAACGCAGCAAAACAAAACGGATCATTACGAGGACAAAAGAAAGTCGAAGCTTCCAAACACAACAACAAGTATAATAATAATAATAATACTCGCTATGTGAACAACTCGCTATGATAATTATGAAGTGGGGTTACAGTTTCCTAATTAAGTGGACTTTTCTACATTAAGCAGTCGGCCGTGTCATTCCTCCCTCTTTATGTTGTCACTGATAATTCTCTTTTTATCACAACCTGACGACTGTTTTGTGTTCTCCTTTCCTTGTCAGTTCACTATCATCACACTGTCAGCACTGTTTTAGGTCTACCATCCTTCGTACTACATCCTATATTTCCTTGTGGGATCGGTAGGATTACTTTGGAGAACATACGAATTCTTAACTTGATCAGGGGAAGATTGCCGCAGGAAATCCGGGAAATATTAACTAACCCATGCACTGCTACTAACCTTTACTTCCTGCCATTAAAAAATGCTAATACAAAATATATTAAACTAGTAATGAGTCAGTAGTCATGGGGCGGGAAAAGACAATATAAACAATTTAATATGAAGCTACAGATGCCTTATGGGAAAACATCGCTAGGGAATAAAGACAATACAGTAACGCCTTTCTAGCACTAAGCATTTAAGACTGTGTGACACCAAGTAAGTTTTAAGAAGCTGTATAACTTTATCAATTCAATTAACGGATGTCGAAATGCAAAGTCCTTTTTATGTCGCAGAATATTAATTTTACACCACTTCAATATGTGGGATCGTAAAGGAACAACGACAGTGCACACCGAAATGTAATGTTATTGAATTGGATTTCAGGAGACCGACCTAGCGATGGAAGCGAGACGTGTTCTTCATTTTACAGCCAATGAAAATGTTCTGAGATGACTAACTTGCGTGGTGGGGAGGAATAACAACAGTGGCTAGAACTCTTATTGCATGAATAGTCCATCTTAATCCAACTGTACACTACATCCTTAGACGCTTCCAGTTTCTTTTGAGTGCATAAAATTACCAGCACAGACGAAGAGAGGGTGAAAGAAGAGAAGGGGAGGAGGATGAAAACAGAGAAGCCAAAACAGACAGACAGCACATACCCTAGTTGTACCCAAAGCCGCAAAAGAACCGAAGCTAGTGTTTGCCTCAACCACCAGTAAAACAAAAATAATAATAATAATAATAAAAATAAACAAATATGTCTATCAAATTATTAGGAGACTTGAACCGACGGAGCTGGACCCAGAGTGAGCAGAAGAGCGACACAATAATATTAATATAATAATAATATTTAAACCAACGAATTCACATTAAGTGCTTCCTACAGGCCCGATGGTAGAGGGGAAAAGAATTATAACAAACCCACAGGAAGGAGTGTGTGTGTGTGTGTGTGTGTGTGTGTGTGTGTGTGTGTGTATATGTGTGTGTGTGTGTGTGTGTATGTGTGTGTGTGTGTGTGTATGTGTGTGTGTGTGTGTGTATGTATGTGTGTATGTGTGTATGTGTATGTGTGTGTGTGTGTATGTATGTGTGTGTGTGTATGTGTATGTGTGTATGTGTATGTGTGTATGTGTATGTGTGTATGTGTATGTGTGTATGTGTATGTGTGTATGTGTGTCTCTCACCGGCGACAGACAGGGCAGTGTGTGTGTGTGTGTGTGTGTGTGTGTGTGTGTGTGTGTGTGTGTGTGTGTGTGTGTGTGTGTGTGTGTGTGTGTGTGTGTGTGTGTGTGTGTGTGTGTGTGTGTGTGTGTGTGTGTGTGTGTGTGTGTGTGTGTGTGTGTGTGTGTGTGTGTGTACACCTATTGCAATGCCTTTCTATTCAGAGATCAAACGTTTTAAATATAGCCTAATGTTCACTTATTACTGTGTGAGTTAGTCGAGTTAAATTTACAGTATACCAGTCTGAGTGATAAGTGATATTTTAGTTGAACAATGTAAAGACCATTAACTAAACCCGATCAGGACGATATATTTAGGAGATACTCTCATGACGTTGTGATGTAAATGTTACATTGCTTTTGAGTGTTGTAAAGACAAGAAAAACTTTCAATCTATATAGGACAACCATCACGTTTTTCTCTCTATATAATTTCAGTGATGTTTTTATTAACGGCTGAACATAGACCAAATGCCAATTCTTTTACTTTATAATAAAATATATCCAATATAGTCGATTTGTTAGTACCAAAACAAGAAACTGGACTGAGAAGTGAACAATATATTGGTCATGATAAGTTATGTACTCAAAAGCAGTTATTCTTTCTCATTTGCCGTCTATATCTTACACGTTAAAATTGTGTGCTATAGGAAACAAACTAAGGCACAGTATCTCATCTACCGCCAAAAATTTGAAATAATATTTATCACAGTGCCGTATAAAATCCACTACAATGTCAATCGCGCACCTAATTATGAGCAATCCTGCACCTAAATAACGCCACACACACACACACACACACTCTGCCTGTCTCCGGGAAGAGTCAAGCTTCACTATATAACTTGTACCAGAAAATATTCCCCAAGACAAACCTTATATGTTTTCCCCAGATTATTGTAATTCATCAGCCATAAATAAATAAATAAATCAGATTATTGAGCACCTGTCCCTGGCATTCCATATGATGGCTCTTCACACTTTAAAAATATCACAGATGATGGTCACAAGATAATGCAACATTATTTATTATATCAGCAGTCATTATATTATATACTCATTTAAATTTATAATAAGAAAACCACCTGTTACACACATTTCATCTTTGGATACTTGATGACTCGCTAAACAACTCATTATTTTTTCAATTTCCTCAGCTGTTTCCTTTACATTCATTCACAATTGTTAAGTTATAAAATATATTACGTTTCAGCCATGTGCACCACAGTGGGGAACGGAGTATAGTTATGTATGATAATGACAATACAAGATAACAGTCAGATCTATCAGGGACGAAGATAAGAGTCACTAGAAAATGGTTTATCACACGAGTACCTTTTTCATTCACCCTCTTGCACAACTTTGCTTTGGATCATTTTCTCAAGTACCCAATTAAACCTCTGAAAAAAGGCATACCAATTAAGTCTCTGTAAATAGATTTGCCCAATTAATTCATATACCTCTGAAAATAGATTTGAGGACGAATTAAATTTTGACTGTGCAGAGGATGGAAATTTAAACTTGTGCTCGTGTGAAATCCACTTCATGATAACCTTGAGGGCGAGTGAACGACGAAACTAAACTGTGTCTTGCCTAAGTTGGATTCTTGCTCGCTGATTTTGGAAGATTGCTTGCCCTCCAGATTTTACTACAATGTTACTCCTTCAAATATGAAGACGGATGGCAAGACTCGCCTCTCTTGATGGGCAATGAGGATATGTTTATCTTATCTTTAACACATATATTTAATCTGCCCATGAGAGTGCGAGTGTGAAGTACCCATTTCAGTTAGTACCTGGCTGGTCTATCAACAAGTGTCCCTCACCTACTTTTCAAATGGTAACTCTCGTGTCTGACTTGTGGGTTGGATGTGACTGAAGGGTGAGAAGAACCCTTGTGTTTGATAACATGAGTGGTGGTAATTGCAAGACAGACTTAGATAAACTATATAATTATAATTATAGTCAATAATATCTTATCTATTTATCTATTGTCTAAAAGAAAGAAACCGTAGGTCTTTTCTCAAAACAGACAATAATTGTCTTGCTAACTTAGTAAATAACACAAGTGGTAGAATAATTACATGCGAATAATAACCGTATAGTTTTATAGCGGATAGATAAACTATTACTACATTCGCTCGATTTTCAGCTGGGTACTGACAGTGTATCCTGCAAACTAAGTGTCTACAGCTCTAAATCAAACATAATAACTAGGATTCAGCCTCTTAAGCCCTTCAGTACGGTGACGTATTGATTCACGTGGGTCTGAGAAGTGTCCCTATTGCAAGTAGATTTGTCTCACGCTAGATAAGACTAAAATATTCAAGTCACGTCATCAGTTCCGACTTTAATGCTTATTATTCTTATTCTTTTTATTGTGAACAAGGGCAGACTACTTGAATCACCACAGGGAGCGTCACAAACCCAAGAGGTTCAGCCTGGATCAAACTCGCCACTGCACAACACAACCGATAAACAACAACAACTGAAAACAAAGGAAATTACGTACCAGGGTGGAGTGGGATGGTGGTAGGGAAAAACACACACAGACGGGAACGAATGGGACACGGTGGAAATGAGTGAGGCGAGATGAGATGGTATGGAATGGGAAGGAAGAGGCTAAAAGGGGTCTAGATGAAACACAGCGAGGTGAGATGAATGGAATGGAAGGAATTTGGGTGAAACAGTCATGAGGTGAGATGAATGGGGATGGAATGGGACGAGACGGGGGGGGTTTAAATTTAAGGGGTCTGCATGGGTGAAGCGGGGCGAAGCGAGATATATAGGATGGAATGGGACGGGACGGGACGGGGCTTAATTAAAGGGGGCTGAGGTGCACATGGCCGCCTGAGCATTAAGTTGAGTGGCATGAGCACCTTGGCGGCACTTGGCTCGCTGTCACGACTAGGGTACGGAGAGTGAGAAATGGGTCAAATGCAGCCAGCAAGTTGGATGTCCTTATATACTACTGCTACTACCTGTACGATGGGTAGGAGGAGGGAAGGGCAAACAAATAAAGGAGGGGAGGGGAGAGGCAAAAAAAAAATGGGGAGAAACGGGCCAAAATTAGAGGGGAAATTAGGCAAAAAAAATGAGGGGAAGGGATAAAAAAATGAGGGGAAGGGATAAAAAAATGAGGGGGGAAGGGATAAAAAAAATGAGGGGGGGAAGGGATAAAAAAATGAGGGGGGGAAGGGATAAAAAATGAGGGGAAGGGATTAAAAAAAGGGTGGGGGGAAGGAGGCAAAAACATAAGGGAAATGAAGTAAAAAAAAAAAGAGGGTGGGAGGAAGGGGGACAATAAAATGGAGTTACGGGGCAAATTTTAACAATGGGCAAAACAACAAAACGGATATCACTATTAATTATTATAGGTGGGTCGGAGGGAAGGGGTAAAGGGGGACAAAATAATGAGAGACGATAACAGATACTAACTCTAGGACGATTTGTAAAAAAAAAAAAAAAAAAAAAAAAAAAAAAAAAAAAAAAAAAAAAAAAAAAAAAAAAAAAAGGGAGGGGGGAATCCGACATCCCTTTTAGGTGGGTTGGGTTGGGGTTAGGGTAAGGTGGTGGTGGAGGGGGCGTAAGCTTGGGATTATTACTGCTACGTGTGGTGGATTTAGGGGGACGACAAAAGCTCGATGGGAAAGGGGGTACAACGTCTGACAACACTACTACGACGACTATTACTGCTAAACCTAATACATGAGTTTGGAGAGGGAATGAATTAAGAAGCTTGATAATACTACAGCAACATGGATTTTGTTTGCTTGTATGTGGGAGGAGGAAATAATGAATAAAAAGAGAAACACGAAAAAAAAAAATCATAACTTCATGGGTTCTAGATAAACAAAAAATTATTGATGAGACTGCTACATGGGATTTTGGAAAAGGAGGAGGAAGAGTAAAAACAAACTTGACAGCTATTTCAGTAGAACATGAATCTATAAACTAAAGAAAAAAAATCAACACTTTGAAATATAACAGTCAACAAACAAAGTCTGCCACCACCCCCCAGGTAACCTTAATTAACTACCTGAGGGGGGGACGACGTAATGAATGAACTTAGATGCTAAATTACAATGACGGAGCTTCTGCGTTAGGGCATAGTATCAACAGTGAAGCACAAAATATATTAAAATATATAAAAATTAAAAAACAATAACAAGGTAATAATAATAACAGTGTACTGGGGCACAGGAACATTAATTAATTAAAGTCTACTACACCTAGAGAGAAAAAAAAATAGATGCTCATTTTCATCTCACATTACCTACTTTGCAAAAAAAAAAAAAAAAATTACGAAAAAGATATTTTATGGGTACATATGAATTTTCTGAATAATAATAATAATAATTATTGCCAGAAAAAAATATATATGATCACGTACTATGCTCCAATAAATAGTACATAGTAATATTTTCTGGATCTGTTTGCTTGTTGGTGACAAAAATTTATGAACTTCCATTAATTCAAGTGGAGTACCGGTAAACTCTTGTGGGTGTAATGAAGGGCTACTAATTTCTCCGGACAATGCCATGAAACGGACACCATACTAGAGTAACATTGGGTTGGTTTGGTTTCCAGGCATCAATTTTGGAGGAATCAGTAACCTTCCTCCAATTTACCAACAAGAGATTCATTCATTCATTCATTACCCCTTTTTAAGTTAATCAATGGAAAACTTAAGTAAATTAAAATGAAAAATTGCCACTGTAATATTAAATGGTAACTTTAAACACAAAGCACCTGATTGAATATTAAAGTATTATGTACAGTCGGCCCATAAAGTTGTACAGAATAAGTTGGGGTAGGAAGGAGGATTGAGGGGAGAGGAGGATGGAGGGGAGAAAATGAGGTATAGGTGAGGAGGAAGTAGGTGGAGAGGAGAGAAAGACGTGGAGGAGAGAAAGACGTGGAGAAGAAAAAGACGTGGAGGAGAGATGAATGTAGAAGAGAGAAATGGAAATGGGAAAGGATAAATAAGGTTTAATGTGAGAGTGAATTGGAAAATATGGTGATGGAAAGGAAAGAAGTATGTGAGGAAAAGAGTGTGGAAGGGTGAGGGGGAGAGAATGGGGGAAGGGTGAGGGGCAGAGAAAGGGGGAAGGGTGAGGGTGAGAGGAAGGGTGAGGGTGAGAGGAAGGGTGAGGGGGAGAGGAAGGGTGAGGGGGAGAGGAAGGGTGAGGGGGAGAGAAAGAGTGAGGGAGAGAGAAAGAGTGAGGGGGAGAGAAAGGGTGAGGGGGAGAGAAAGAGTGAGGGGGAGAGAAAGGGTGAGGGGCTGGGGATGGAGCAGCACCACTAATAATAACAAGTGAGAGATCAAAACACTGCTACAAGGATACACTGACACACCAGTCACAACTATTGTATTTAAAAGAGTTATTAAACATTTGCAAAACAAACAATTTTTTTGCAAGTACAATGAAATTATTGTTACATACAGTACTCACAACAACTCTGAGCAGTGAGACAACCAAGTGTAGCAGGTTGGTGTGTACAGCAAAAGTGACACATGTGATCTGCTCCTACTCCCCGATGCTATAGGAACACACCTTCGCCCTAGTCTCAACCCACACTCACACTATGACTATATCTGTACAAACATAATCTCTTCGTTTCTCGGGTCCACACAGAATAAATACTGCAATATTTATAGAACTTACTAGCTATATATAGCAGCTGTGCTTAAAAACTATACAAGACATTCTGCCCATCAGGGCTTCCTGCCACCTGATGGTGAGGCCAGCAAGTGTCGGCGTCATCCGTCATCCAGACACCCACCTAGTGGTGGTGTGGTCAGCAGCCGCACCTGACAACACTGATGTAGCACCAACACGTGCAATTTTACTGTGGCACCTTCATCTGACAACTATGTCGTGGCACCAATACCTGACAATACTGTTGCGACTTCAGCACCTGGCAACACGGGTGCCACACAACACCTGACAACATCACTGCAGGAGGAAGCTGGCAGCAGTCCTGGGGTGTAATAAGGCACTTGGAATGCACACACAAAACATTAATAAAATAAGTTGAAGTAAACTAAAAGAAACATAGTATAACATGACTTCCATGCTACATTCTTACTGAAAACTCATTATATGTGCACCAGCGTTGGTGGCAGTACATACAATCTTTACTTAAAATAAATATTGGAAGACTTTGTGATTCTTGTTGTCACGTGAGTTGCAGCCCTTGAAGACTTGTGCAACAATCTCCTTAAACTAAGGACACTTATTTATACACAACCTAGAAAACTAAGAAAGTAATATTGCCTGTGTTTATACCAGTTATAAACATTCAAACTAAATGATTATACGGCAAAATACACTGTTACTTGTGTAGGAGTTTACTGTGTGTTGTAACCTCAGCCGGTGGAGGTCTACACGGTGGGTCCATGGTATCACACATACAACACTTGTCTACACAAACACAAGTATACATACAGTACATGCATACACATGTAACAAAAAATAATTCCGTGCACAGACACTTTCAATTCTGGCAGGTATGCATATTACACAAACATACAAACTTTCCATGCTGACATATACACACAAAATACACTCCATCCACAACTACAAACATTCTATTTTCTTCACACACACACGAACAACCACACATTTAGGCATCTTTACTGCCAGCACACGTGCTCGCCCCTCACGCACACACTCGCCATAATTTCACTTACACTGCACGTACAACACACCTCATAACTTTACTTACAATCACTAAGTACAAACATTCGAGCATTCAGTTTATGGTCTGTATACAACGACCCTTTGGCAGCATTAGTGAGAGCGCTGCTTCATTCCCGATAGTATTGTTTTCTTGCCAACAAATCTACAGTATTTTGTTATCTACATCATTACTGTTTTCACTTGGCTATGCGTCGTATATAGATAGTACTACCTTTAGTGATTCTGAATCAAGAAGTGCATATGACGACAGCTTTCATCTAACTTATCAAGATATTTAGTTACATCATTAGGGCAAGGACTCCATTGCCGTTTACCAGTAAAACTATACAGGATATTGTAAATCATGTGTTTGTGCGAGGATTCCTGGCCAAAATTTGTTTTACTGTCCTTAATTTAATCTTTTCGCCACTTGTTTTTTGTATTTTTTTTTTTTCAAAGAAACTCTTGATTTCTTTTGCCAGGCTTGTGGGTTGAGTGGTGGAGTTGGGTTGGTGGTGTTGTTTACATGGCCACGACTTCACCGTTGTGTCGAGTGGCATCACCATTAGCTTGTATGGGCAGACACTCTGGTGCTAGCTGTAAGGAAACCAACAGTTTCAGTCAAACATTAACATTATTACCAAAGAATGTTTAAATGCCAGTATGACAACAAATGACAAGAAGCTTTCAGACAAAACACACAAAAAAAAAGTGCATAAAACTATTTTGGCCACAACAAACAGAAATTATGAAAATATGATGAAATTATATATCACTGCAAACTGTACATACAAATACTGTTTCCTGATGCGTAGGTTGTCAACCTCATGACCTGAACCTGAAACCAAAATTGTAGAAATTTATCCGTGAAAGTACAGCGACCGTCTGCTCAGCTTTGTTCATGTCAAGTGTAGCTCACACTGGGATGCAATGAGACGAGAATGTGGGTGAGGTGGAAGTTACTCACGATGGTATGGTGTGGGGGCGTGGGTGGAGCTGCCAGGGGTGGGGGAGAGCCGTAGTATGCTGAGCTTGGAGACACTGGTGGGGATGGGTAGGGCCAGTAGAACATGGTCGGGTAGGCCATACCTGGGTAGGCTGGTAGACGAGGCGTCACGGCACCCACTGCATTCAGTACTGGAGGGGCAGGACCCAGGGGGAAGGCACCAAAAGGCGGAGCAAGGACGGTGCCTCCTGTAGAGGGGGACGGAGTCAGCTGCTTTCCTACATTGGTGGCACACCTGGCCTGTATATGTCACTATGCAAGAAGGACTGATATTATCAGCATTTACTTTATCTTGTACATGTTTAGCAAATATGAAATTGCATCATGTTGAAAATAAACTTTGGTTCCGTATGATTTTTAGAGTAAGTTCTGTGAATGATTGGTTTTTAAATAAAGGTTAAACTGATAATATCATATTTCACAAATGGTTTTGGCACTTACAGTCATCATTCATACATTCAGCTATTCCACTCCTGACAAAAACATTATAGTGTTCTAGACACTTGAATTTCAAGTTAATAAATATTTTCCTGTTAATAATTGAATTAATCAGGTAAGTAATATCATATAATATACATGAATATAAAGCCAAAATTTACTGTGGTAGTTGGTCTCTTGCTACAAAAGTTTTCTGGCTCAGAGACTCCAAGTTACATTTATCACCCATACTGTTCACATCTTAAAGAAAGTTTTAAGTTGGAGGCCATTATCTTAGAGGCAGGCAAGGGAGTAACAAGCAGTATATGATATTTTGATTGACTCTTTACACAGTTATGATATAATTGTTTTCCACCATATATAAATTATACTGATGTAGGTGTTATAACCCTGAAGATATCAAATTTCCCTTTAGCATGATGTGTATAAAAGGAGACTAAAGATTTTATTGGCTAATTGGGGCTTTATATGATTCCTACAACTATGCCAGAAAACAGACTGAGGATTAGTACTGCTTCGAGGCCAGCTTGGAGGAATCAGTAGCCTTCAATCAGCAACAATTCCACAGTCCCCTATTAACTAAAATTTGATTAACGCAAACGGTATAAAAAAATTAAATTCAGTTATCAGCTCATCAAAATTGTATCGACTATCAATATACACACATTTATCAAACTGCTCAGAATGATGCTAATGGAATCTTAGCGATGAGACTGATGATAGTTAAAATGTTATAGCCTCTCCTTGTTGTTGCCTTTTAAGATGATAGATCACCAAAACTACAGAACAACCACCACCACCACCACCACCACCACCACCACATGCACCCCAAGCTTCCCTCACCCATACCACCACCACCACCATCACCACCATCTCATAAACTACTCCCACCCCTCCCTCAAAACACAAGGGACGTGCACATCTACTCCCCCTCCCCCTCCCCAAGACAAGACAAGCACTACAGTAAAAAGCCACCACCATTTACCACAAGACACCATGACCACCACACCACACCACACCATACTACACCACAGCTAGCAATCACCACCACTACAGTACCATGAATGCAGCCTGCAACCACAAAAGGTGTAAAGCTCTTGCCTACCTTGTTACCTTAATCTGCCAGGCCCACGAGCCTCTTATGAGAGATTGGCTTTGACATAGAAGATGAGAGGTGACCCATACACCGGAACCAGAAAACCACTGGGAATATCTTAACATACTTTATTGGTCTTAGCAAAGTAATAATTGGCGTACACACCAAAGGTCAAGTCAGTCAAATAATAATCTGGAACATTTTCCGGGCTGACTTCACGGCCTGGTATCACACTTACGTGCACAGTTCTGGTGTATACCAGAATGAAGTGAATTAAAAATAAAGTCATAAGCCTTGAAAATGTTCAACAACTGAACTAAATGTAAAGCTATAACAATAGAGAAACTACTGAATGTACACACAAAATAACAATAGTGCAGATATCACACTTAAAAGGAATGTATTACAGAAGTGTTAGAGGACCAATTGAGCCCCCGCGTCTGACCCACCACACCCCAGCCACATGACTGCACACTTCTATCTCGAGCCTCGCACAAGCTGCACACACACCCCCTCACCACTCCACACTCCACTACACCAACCCTCACATCCAGTCAACGTTTACATAATTACTCTCCAAAGTTTGGAACATGAAGAATTTATAAACAGCCAAAAGACTTTAACGTGTGAATAAATGAATTGTGTTCAGATAATAAATTCACTCTAGCATATCGCACTAATGATATCCATATTTATCATTTGAATTTTCCGCTTAAAAACTTAATTGTGAGAAGTCCATAATTAGACACATAAAATCAAGACTGCTTTGCACCAATAATGTTTATTCACAGTGAATAAATGGCAAAATCAAATGACATACTCATCATTATTTACATATGCTTATCAAGAGAAGTGAACGTTGACATCGGTGAGGAAAATAGCGTACTGGTACTACGCTGAGTGATTGTCAACTTTTAGGATGAGACTCGAGATGTAAAGTTGTGCAGTCAGCACCTAAAGTCCTACCCGAGCCAGCGGTGGGCTCACTGCACGTGTTCCCGCTAGGTGGCAGTTCTACCACCACACCACCACCACCACCACACTGCCAACCAACTATCTGCTCTGATGTACACGACTCACTTGTTCTTATCTAAATGCTTATTTGCATATTATTACACAAGACATGATTAACTTAATGCTAAAATCACTAACATTACATTGGTTGCCCAGTACACAAGCGTGAGCAAAGAAAAAAAATTACAGGTAAGAAAAAAAAAAAAAACTTCTACCTGGTGAGAATACGTGAGTCTGTGTACACCAGAGCCAAGTTATACCTCCACACTCATACACTCCCACATACTGAAACTTGGACAGATTTCAGACAGCTGTTATTCACATAACAGAACAGTTCAAACAGGACAATTTTCAATGCTATTTATGTAAAATTATCAGTATGCTATTATCAACAGAATAGAAATAAATTAATAAGCACATTAATAAAAAATATGGTTTGAACTGCAGTCTAATATCCATCAGACAAACGCTGAAATTATGAGTCATTCACACCACCCGACTGGACATACAAGGAGTCACACAGTCGTGGCCAGCAGCGCCTGATTTCGGCAACACCAGGTGCAGCACAGGTGTACCATGTCAGGGTAACAGCAGATTGCACACGGGGTTGCTGCACCACACACACACACACACACACTAACACACACATACACATTCACAACAATAAGAGTTGATGGAAATGGGTATAGGATGCAGTGAACAGCTTTATGACCGGCATGACAGCTACTGATACTACACAGACAGTTGCCAAAACCTAGACCAGTACACCAACCACTCTAACGTGTCATCTGTCCAGACCCATACACTGTGCTCTGCGTCCCTCTTGCCAACCACTATATACAGGTTTGTGTGTGTATGTGTGTATGTGTGTGTGTGTTTTAAAAAGCAGCACTTGGGTTGAGTATTACATGGTTGGGAACATTTGAGGAGGGGGATAAAGGGGGGGAAGGAGGGAGTGGTTCACTAGGGTGGTACGTTTGAGGGCCCCCATGCCCGCAGCGCCTGTGTCACCAGGAAAGGCCTGTTCAAAGCTGCGTTTCTGTGTGGCCGAGACTCTGGCTCCGGCTATCGATGTTGCAGCAGCGTAAGGCATGGGAAGGAGAGGTGGTCCCATGGGGGGTTTCTGGACAGTATGTGTAGCTTGAGTGTCTCTACCTTGGGCAGACGACACGGGCACCAGGGTAACCTGATGGTGGAGTCCACTTGACAGAGATGTACGTGGGTTAGAGAAAAAGAAAACTGGGTTGGTGTGAGCACCAAGCTGTGAAGCAACTGCAAGGTCTCCATAGTGACCCAGTAAACCAGGGGGCATAGTGGACACAGTGGGTTTGACAGTGGTCAGCAGAGTCTGGGGGGTCTGGGAGGTGTGCGGCATCTCCATGGGGGGAGGTAGTGCCAATTGTGGCCTGGGGGGAGGGTGACCCATGGGTGGGGGAGGTAGGAGGAGGGGAGTTTCAGGCTGCTTGAGGGAAGTGGGGGGAAGACCAGGGATGATGGGTCCATGATGGTGAGGAGGGGGAGGGAATGGATGAGCCAAACCAGGGAATGGGGGAGGACCCTGGGGTCGGGGAGCACCATGGGGAGGAGGTAAACTTGGTGGGTGGGGCCCCAATGGTGACGGGAGGGGGGAGGAGCCGTCCCACACCAACATACCCGGGGACAGGATGGGTCGCTGGGCAGGAAGACCACCAGTCAGCACCATGTTCATGTCTTCTCCTGAACACTGAAACACTTCTATATAACGCTGCTTTTTGCCAAAAACCATATAACGATGATGTCTCTGCTGAGAGGCAAGAAACGCAGAGTGTTCACTATCCATTTGGATGAACGCCTCGCCACTTGGCTGACCCTGTAGAAATGAACATATTTTACTACACAAACTCCGACGACCTTAATGTATCTTACCTTAAGGAAAACTACACAGAAAATTTATACTACAATTCCTGAAACGTAACGGAGAAACATAGTAGGTTATACAAAAATACAAGTGACCTCCTGGCACTATAGCCTGACCGACCAACCAACCAGCACATGACCTTTTACATTTACAGCAGCCTGGGGAAGGGAGTCGTGAGGCGACCACCACCACCACCACCACCACCACCCTCCCAATTACCAGTTTTCCACTATAAGCTAAGCCGGCTTACCACTCTACAGATTTATCGTAAGCTTCCCTTCCTTACAAACAACTTTTTTCGGTCAAACTCTAACACTTTTAATTGATGTCAGATCATAAGATTGTTGATGGCCTAAGCCCGGCTGGTAACTCGAGGTTGGGGAGAAAATAGTACTGTACAGTCGTGAACCAAAGTTTCGTACCTCCCTTGGCTGAGAGGAAGGCGAAGACAGTGTTAAATATATGCTGAACGATGGGACAAACTGGTGTATCGGGTTGGTAATGAGACAGTGCGAGGTTCATTTTCCATGGCTTCTGGGTAGTGGTTTGTGAAAATGAACCTCACACTGCTTCGTTACCAACTCGAAACATCAGTTTGTATGATCGTTCAGCATATCTTTAACAGTCTTCGCCTTCCTGTCAGTCGAGGGGGGTACGAAACTTTGGTTCGCGACTGAACATCTCATTGAAAATATTCTATAAAATTATTTGCTGATTTTATGTTATCAAGGTATAGTTTGCACATGTGTTTCCACATGAGGAAATATGTGACGCATTTCTTATAGTCAAAGGAGAGCTGGACATCATTGTACAGACTAACCACACTTCCATCTTTATTAATCACAAAGGAATCTCATGTTTTCATGAGGTATAAAGTAAAAAAAAATATGCAGTATTATCCATAAAAATCTTGAACAAAAAATCGTATCTTTTGTACTACGGAAAGATAAGCACGTGTTAAATTAAAAGTAGTAGTCCATGGGTGTGATATCTCCAAATGATTCTTGCAAGTGTACAAATGTAGTGCAGCAAGCACGCTGATTTCAGAAACACTCATCTTTGGAATGAACACATTATTTATATTGAATTAAGTCATTATTTCAATCGAAGTAATACTAAGGAAGTTAAACGGAGGTATGCTCTTGGGACTTCACTGTTGTTATTGTACTACTTTCGAATAATAAATAGACATGAAACTTGAAAATTAAAATAACTCCTACACACGAAAACACTTAATAAATAAAACCACTTACATGAGCGTTGTAGACCATGTGAACTCCCTGATACACGATACTCTTGGCCAACTCTCCAAGGAACTCGAGGATGTGTTCCACCTGAGCCTCGAAGGGCAGACCACGGAGGCGTATACAGTCCTTCCTGGTGCCGGAGGTGATGATTTGCTGCGGCAGGAGTGGAAGCTGCGGCAACTGGGCAATCAGGGGCTGTTGTTGCTCATACGTCCGTGGGTCCATCGATCTATTGAGCACCTGAAGTAACAAAACAATGTAATCGATTATATCACTCGTTAAGGGTGTGTTGGGAGTAGGAGACAGGCTTGGGGGGTTGCGGGAGTGGGGAGACAGGCTTGGGGGGGTTTTGGGGGGTACGGGAGTAGGGAGACAGGCTTGGGGGGGTTTTGGGGGGTGCGGGAGTAGGGAGACAGGCTTGGGGGGGTTATGGGAGGTGCGGGAATAGGGGACAGGCTTTCTACTCCCCTCCTACCCCAAGCCTGCCCCCTTACTTCCCCACCCCCCAACCCCCCACAACCCCAAACCTGTTCCCCAGTCCCCCCCCCCCCTTAATGGCCATGCATCTTCTCTGGTCAAGTTTCCTCTTTATCTCTCGGACTGAAAATGACTATAAGCTTCTTGTCAGTAAAATGTACGGTATTTAAGACACGATATATATTCACGTATATTTGTTCACGTCATAACTCGGGATGAGTCAAGTTTTTTTTTTTTTTTTTACAAGGCGAAAATGTACTGCCATCCATTATTCTTTTTTTTTTTTTGGAGGGGGGGAGGGGGTTGGCAAATATCATGCATGACAAGCCAATCTAAAACAAATACTTTCACATTTTATGAACGCTGTATTCTTTGTAAAATATGCGTGCATGATCTCATATAAAACTAATGTGAAATTATGTAAGCCTCTCTGAATTTGACGATGCATTGATACGATGGTTGGAAAAGTCATAGAGGTGTACGATGGTTCCAAGTAGAATCTATGGGTCCAACCAGTCATCGTCGTCACCCAGGCCATTTCTCGCTTATGGCCGACGATACAAAGAATAGATAAGATTTATTTCACATGTCAAGTCCTACCTACACACGGATCTTATTAATATAATTGCCAAACGATTTATATAATTTCTTTTCGTCTCACCTTCCTCATTCTCTGACAGTTCATGCTATCTTATTTTCCTTTTATTTGTTGTATATATAAGTAAGATCATGCAGTGCGGAATACTGATATTATTAGCAAAGCGAAGGGTAGATAAATAAATTAAAATAATTGTTTACATTCCTCCTCGCAGTGCCACAAAACAGCATCAATAATGAAGGAATGTGTTGTGTGGTTTTGTTTGGAGGAACCAGAAGCTGCCAACTTGGTCTTCACATCAAATCATATAAACCTTTCTTATTTCTACAATCCGTGCAAGGTTCTCTGATGCATGGGTCATTCAACGAGACAGAGACAGAAAGACAGAGACAGAGAGACAGAGAGACAGAGAGACAGAGAGACAGAGAGACAGAGAGACAGAGAGACAGAGAGACAGAGAGACAGAGAGACAGAGAGACAGAGAGACAGAGAGACAGAGAGACAGAGAGACAGAGAGACAGGTACAGAGAGACAGATACAGAGAGACAGATACAGAGAGACAGATACAGAGAGACAGATACAGAGAGACAGATACAGAGAGACAGATACAGAGAGACAGATACAGAGAGACAGATACAGAGAGACAGATACAGAGAGACAGATACAGAGAGACAGAGAAATGGGATGAAAGGTGTACAATACTTGGATGGATTAAACAATACACTTGCCAATTCCTGTGTTACAAACTTGAGCTGAATTATATTATTTTCCTTGCCTAGAATATTTTAACACCGGCTCCCGTAATTTATCTTAGATTTTTATAATAAATGTAACTCAAATTAGGAAATAACACACACTTGCATACCTAAGTACGGTAATAACCAACTGGCTACATTGTACGGGTAAAGGTACATTTGCAGTTTCTTTGTCTTAAAACAATTTGCCCCCCCCAAAAAAAAAAAAAAAAAAAAACGGGTCCACGTTCTCTCTCTGGTAATATCTCAAGCCAGGTAGTCAGCTCTTAACTTATAAACATTGGAGTTTACTCGAAACGTGTATTGCAAATCATATTAGCTAAAGGCAATCTGTGCACTTTCGCCATGTAAGAAGTAACACACAATGTAGGCCCCTATGTTGTTTTCTCTTCCTGTCAAACGAGCATAACGAGAACATAGACAAAAGGAATTGAAGGCAGGGTACTAAAACCTAACATAACACTATCATCGCCATTAAAATGGTGTGCAAAAGTATATTCTACAGTACCTAACAATAGACTATATATGGCACAGTTTTAATGACTAATATAATGAACGTAGTGTTTTAGTATCCTGGCTTCTATTCCTCTTGCCTAACATAATAAATTAAGTTCCTCATCTTTCAAGTAATACGAGTATACAATTAAATACAATATTCAAGGTTTAACCAGCAGCGTTGGACTACCCGATTTAATAAGAGGCCTCTCAAGTTGTTCACAATCTTGTATTTTCTACTGCTATTGGTTCGGCTTAGTGTGGTGGTGGTGGAGGAAAGGGAGATGTTGGAGGTGGAGGAAAGGGAGATGTTGGAGGTGTTTGCACTGGACGGAGGCGGCGGTGGCGGTGGCGGTGGTGTTGAAGGTGATGGAGGCATAGCATGGGAGGGAGGAGTAATAACACAGGTAGTTGAGGGGAAGCTGGGAGGTTTTGAAGGGGCTGATGACACATACTTGTTACATACATCCATTTCTAATTGTCTACTTTTGGGTCTAGCTTGAAAATGTACTTATTCCTGATGGTTTTGAAGGTCACGTTTTCTGGAAATATTTTAAATCATTTTATCATGGGATTCATATACATTCAGACTCACTCACTACACTGACTGTAATTAATATATATGTAACATTATTGTTCATATTCATAACATTCAGGTACATTTGAGAACCACCAATGCCAGAATATATTTTGAAAACGAACATTAACATTTTATTCTTGAAGCCGTTCTTCGAATTTTCTGGGTTGTATTTCTAGACATCTTGGTACTTTCTCTAAGTATATCTCAGTACATTTTTCTGCACATTTATGCTTTGTTTGCTTCAGTCGTAAGTACTTTGCATTCGGTACTTTTCCAGTCATGTGAACTATATAATATCGATATCAGATATTAATACTTTTACATCCAGATATCAGTCCTTCTACACCAACAGACAGTTTTATCTAGGTTAACATTTAGGTCTGATTATCATAGAGGTGTTTGTGCTGATCAAAAATTTCAACATTTTTATAACATCCTATCAATTATTCTTGGCATGTCTTCTTTTTCCATGAATGTATAAAGTTCCCGTCATGCATAACACACTAGTCATGTCTAATATAAAATAAAGTGGTTTATCTTTCAAGCTTTTAAGTACATTTTCAGCCACTAGTGTTTTGGTGGTGCGTTGGCCTCTCTAAGGTTTGGTGACGTATTGCCGCGCTGTAGAACTCGTCAGTACCGTGGATCGTTTGTCCCTTTGGTCTGTGTGTTTGTAGCCTTGGTGATTCTGTCTTGGATGGTGTAGGACTGATTGGCTTCAAGAGTAGGGCTAATATGTTTTTATTAAGCTATCTGCTCATCTTTCTTTCTCTAAGCTGTTTTCTTTTCTTCACGTTGGATTCAAGGGGCTGGGGTCCTCGGATGGATACAATGCTTGCATTTTCTCCCAGCTTTGTGTCTGGTCTATTTTGATAATAATAATAATAATAATAATACAGAAAAAATTTCAGGTCTCTCTATCATAAATTATTAATCAACAAATGTTTATGTAACAATTAACTTAACACCAAGTATCCAGAGCACATTCGTATTACAGAAATACCACACGATCCTCACTCTCCTCAGTTCACTAAAATAAATAATGGTCACTTTCATCACATCAAAATATACAATAAACGAGTGACTTACAAAATCACCAAAATTACTCATGTACGAATACATTTCCCTGGGTCACCAAAATACACCACTAAAATATATCCCTATAAATAATTACATTGTTCACATGTTATTTACTTAAACAACAAGTGTCACTTTCCTCAACTATTTAAAATTAAGCCTCGTTATGAAAGTCGCTTCCACCAGTTTCCAAAAATACCGAAAACGTGTTACAACAATAAATATCTCTTTGCACAAGGGATCGTTTCAAGGCACAAAAATCACTTCAAGGCACAAAAATCACTTCAAGGCACAAGAATCACTTCAAGGCACAAGAATCTCATCTCAGGGCACAGGGGTCATCTCGGGTCACAAAAATCTCATCTCAGGGCACAGGGGTCATCTCAGGTCACAAGAGACTCATTTCAGTGCAGCCCTAGATGAAAGAAGGTAAATATCCAAGCCACACCACCACCACCACCACCACCACCATCAGTATTATTTGCGTGCCCTGCTGTGTGCGACTGAGGCTGGATTACGTACGATTGTCAAAGCCGGTGGTGTTGTTGATGATGTCTCAGCACACCCGACCCCCTTCCCTTACAGTACCTTCCTTTTTCTCCCCCCCCCCCCCCAAACCCAGTCCTCTCCTTCTTCCTCCCTCTAGTCTAGCACCACTTATGTTGTTCTCTCCACTTCTCTCCCCTCTCGTCACTTCGCTGTTTCCCTTTCCTTTTCTTTTCCTTCCCTTCCCTTCCTCTCCCTTCCCCTTTCCTTCCCAGTCTCTTTTTTCCTCGACTTTCCCCGACTTTCCTCCCTTTCCTCTCTTTTAATAAGTTTTCCATCACAACCTAACATCCTAGCAAGGGTTATTAATCTAAATCTGTTTATGTTTGAATGTCCTGTTATTTTTTATTCCTTCTCCTTTCCTCTCCTGTATTCGTATATCATTTATTTATCTCTCTTTCTAAACACCACCTATCGCTGCTCTCTACATCTCTCCTTTCACATTTCTTCTTTTTCTACATTTTACATCAAGTCTTTTAAATCTTTTTTCATTCTCTTTCTCTTCTCTATTTTCTGACCTCTACTATATTCTCTTATGTTTTTTTGTTTTATTTTTTGCTTCCCTCCCTTTTCTTCCCCTCCTGTTACCTCAGTTCTCCCCTCCTCTCCTTCAGTATATCATATATTTCCACCTTCCCTACTCATTTCCCCTTTATTCCCTTCTCCACTCCCCCCACGAGCTCACCCCTCCTCCTTCCTGGTAGTGGGTAAGCAAGCAAGCATGCACCGTCAGCATCTGTGTTGATAACAAGCACTGAGTGAAAGCAGGGAGCGAGCAGGGTGGCTGACTGGCATGGTGGCTACTTACTGTTCACACCTCATATTAAAGTGGCTTCATGACTGCCCACAACTCCACTACCACAACCACATTTACTATACAACCTAATCTATCTTTTAATATTTACGCTATAGCCATATTATCCATACATGCTTTCTAATCTAAGTTAATCTACTTTCACCTTTTTTAACTAAATCTAACTTAAAATGTTTGCGTCACAGCCACCCTATTCTTCACTTTACCGTGCTTCACAATTGTGCTTCAATCAGAGACAAATTACGCCAAAGAATTGCACATCTAAGTACTTATATGCATCTTAAAAATATTGAGAGGCATGTGAAGCGTGAATCTAAGGTCTTATTACTTAGAAGGAAATAGGAGTATATTAGCAAGATGAATTAAAAACAATCTTTCACCATCATAGCTTTCGTCCTCATTCACTGTAACATCTAAACACATTACCGTATCATTAACACCATCAGTGCCATTATCATCATCACCACCACCACCACCATCCATCATCATTCTCCTCACTATCATATTAATCATTAACACTATACAGCCTCAACCAACGTCACTATTATTTCCACAGACTCATCACACACAAAGTTTACACGAAGGAAGATAAGGAGTTGGTGTTTATCTCATTGGACTATTCTGCTGCTTACATTACCGTACGTTCAGAGTCCATCACTATATATAAACAACAGACTAAAAGTTATAAACGAGCATATATTTTTTACCATATGCCTGTTAATGAACTAGTCAACGAGGGACACTATTTAGGACATGTTAATTCATATGGATAAACATGGCATTAATTTCTGCAGCCAACACTAAACGTAGATAAACTTTCACCATCAAGGCCAGGCGAGTCGAGGTAGTTCAGGCCTGGCTCGCCAAGATAAGAAACCCACAACCACGGAACAGTAAATCTTTCCAAGGTATCACCAACTGACATGCAGGCACACCTAATAAATAGTCCTTCCAGTGAAAAGGCCTTGAAAAAAAATAAAATAAAATTGAAGCGAAACTATTGTTGATCTTTGTAATACTTTCATACACCAGGGAGTTTTATCATAGCTGTACAGTCGGCAGCATAAGTTCGCCTCATTTCCACGCACGTATTTATGAGCTATATTAATGTTGTAATACACTTTTAATGCAGAGATGACATATATCGTTCTCATATGGTAAATTACGTATGTTGTTGGAATAAAAACTGGTTCAGAATGCAATTATCTGGTCATATTAGCAATTTTAAGTACATGAGATGGACGCGAATTTCTGCTGCCGGCTGTACAGTTCCTCACACGTACTTGTCCAAATTCGAAGTCATTATTTACATTTCAGTTCGATGAGTGACGACGCTGAGTGTACCAAGCGGAAACGGAGCCCATTGAACCTCTGATTGTATACGGTATATGTTTGTTTGATCAGACTTTGATAAGGTTTATATATCAGAGATAAAAACACTGGAATGAATGAATGAATGGAGGGAGAAAGGGAGAAAAAAAGGGAGGGAGAGGGAGAACGGCAGATGAAGAAAGGGAGAGGGGATATAGAAAGGGAGAGGGAGATGGAGAAAAGGAGATGGGATATAGAAAGGGAGATGGGATATAGAAAGGGAGATGGGATATAGAAAGGGAGAGGGGATATAGAAAGGGAGATGGAGATGGAGAAAAGGAGATGGGATATAGAAAAGGAGAGGGGATATAGAAAGGGGGAGGGAGATGGAGATGGAGAAAAGGAGAGGGGATATAGAAAGGGAGAGGGGATATAGAAAGGGAGAGGGAATATAGAAAGGGAGAGGGGCTATGGAGAGAGGTTGGGAGAGAGGGTGATAGCATGTAGGTGACGACGACAACGAGGTGTGTTGCTGTGTTATTTTGAATTCCAAGCCGAGTGTTGTGTTGAGAACTGTGTCAACACGGAACATTTGGCACATGTAGTAGCCTTGTACTTGTTTGTTTGTTTGTTTAGGTAATGATGATGGTGGTGGAGTTATGGTGACGGTGGTGGAGTTATGGTGACGGTGGTGGAGTTATGGTGATGGTGGTGGAGTTATGGTGATGGTGGTGGAGTTATGGTGATGGTGGTGGAGTTATGGTGACGGTGGTGGAGTTATGGTGACGGTGGTGGAGTTATGGTGACGGTGGTGGAGTTATGGTGATGGTGGTGGAGTTATGGTGATGGTGGTGGAGTTATGGTGATGGTGGTGGAGTTATGGTGATGGTGGTGGAGTTATGGTGACGGTGGTGGAGTTATGGTGACGGTGGTGGTGATGATGGAGAAAGTGGATTACTAGAGTTGACTCCCAAAGGTGTATGCTACCAGTCAAGGTGTTGATATTACCTGCCTACCACCACCACCATCATTATTACCTGCCTACCACCACCACCATCATCATTATTACCTGCCTGCCACCACCACCATCATTATTACCTGCCTGCCACCGCCACCACCATCAATATTACCTGCCTGCCACCGCCACCATCAATCACTACTAACAACTGTTCCACTCAACAAAACCCACTTTTGCTTCTAACTCAAAACCATCTACCACCTCCACCATCAATCACTATAATAACCTGTTACACTATTATTAACAAAACTCATTGCCGTTGCTACTTCGCCACAAACTACCAACTCCATCTTCAATCATAAAAAAAAAAAAACCTTCCTCACTCACTACCTTCTATCACCGCTACCACTATAATTTTAAAAGAATAAATCTATCGCTGTTAAACTAGCCATCATTTATCATCCACAACCCCATCACCACCATTACAAGTAACACTACCACTATCACTAACACCTTCCACATTTTCAGTTACCATCGACATACCATCACCACCACCACAACACCATCACCACAACCACAACACCACCACCACAACACCACAACACCACCACCACAACACCACCACAACAATCACCACCACCACCACAACAACAACAATCACCACCACCACAATCACCACCACCACAACATTCCCCACCACCACAACAACAACAATCACCACCACCACAACAACAACAACAACAATCACCATCACCACCTCCACAACAATCATCACCACAACCAAAACCACACTCCACCAAGTCTGAACAATCCGTCTGCAAGGAAATTCGTGAACCGAGGGACAACAGTGACCGCTACAAAGGCCTCACCTATGTATGTATGTATGTACAGACCACCTTTATATGGAGGCCTTATACCAGTCATCGTCGTCATCATTTAACGGGGCCCGGGACTTTTTTTCTTACCTCCCACAAGAGTCACCCCCCCCCCCCACACACACACACTACCAGTCCTTAGCCTCCTTTCACTCAGCCATCTATCTACACACTTGCCAACTCACCTACCTACCTACCTACCTACCCATTCAGCGACTCACCCTCCTGCTATTTCATTAACCGACCACCCACCCACCCACCCACCCACATATCCATTAACCCACCTACTCACCTGTCCATCAACCCACCCACCCATTCACCTATTCATCAGCCCGCCCACCCACATTTCCACCAACACACCCATTCACCTATTTATCAACCTGTCCATCAACCCACTTTCTCACCTCTCCACCAACACCTTTTCACTTAAGTATCCATAAACACACCCACATATTCATCCACAAGCCCCCCCCCCCCCACACCCATCAACTCTCACTCACTCATCTTATTCCACCAGCCCACCCTTACACCCACTTATACACCCAGACCACCCACTCACTCACCCAGCCAGTCACTGCCTTATCACCCTCTTATCAGCCAGTTCACCCCACCACCGACAAGAGAATAATTACACCAGATCTAGACAGTATTAATGTCAACGCTTTCTGCCACAACTTGACGAGCCTGGTAAATAATTATTAACAGTTTCCTCCTACATGTAAACGTTCCTCTTGTATCTACATAAACGTTACAGACGAAATGTTTAACGTACTCGCAGCAATGCCTACGTCTTGTCTAATCTGAAGTCGCCTGAATCATCTTAAAAACATACAACTATAACATATGGAAAATATATAGGGATTATTACACTTTTCTACTTGGCTATTTTATATGAAACTTTGTCTTCGCTTCCTTTTGACACAGAATAGATCGATTTGCTGAGGACTCCCTGGTGTTTATGATGACGCACCATCTGTCTTTATACAAACCTACCGAGTGATACTGTGTTGAAATGCATAACATGGAACCAATAAGGAGGTGAGGTGTGTGTCATTACCTTCCGGATGTAACACTGCTTATAATAACGGGAAAACATTTACATACGTATTGTGTTCTCGTGCCATTAAGGCTATTTTATACAAGAATGTGTGATAAAACGACCCATTATTATTATTATTATTATTATTATTATTATTATTACTATTATTATTATTATTATTGAGTCATTCTGGGGGTGGATATAAGAGGGTATAGTGATGATCTACTCGTGCATGAAGACATAATTAAAACCATCAGTGTAAAATATACCAGAAAGCAATATCAAACATCATAATGTTTTTCAGTAATGGTGCAACATGAAAAAACAATCTGAAAGGGCATATGTTTAGAAAAAAAAAAAGATGGTAAGAGTGTGTGTGTGCGAGTGAGTCTGTGTGTGTGTGTGTGTGTGTGCGAGTGTGTGTGCGAGTGTGTGTGCGAGTGAGTGTGTGAGTGTGTGTGTGTGTGTAAGAGAGAGAGAGAGAGAGAGAGAGAGAGAGAGCATCAGAAGCCGGTACTTACACTGTTATCTTCTCCTGGGGTCGGATAAGCGTGGAAATCAGAACGTGACCAGCGCTTTTATTAGTATCAATGTTCAAGGACAATGGCTACCCCTTACAACAGTCCTCTTACAATTATCTCTAGTGCATTCATATATATATATTTTTATTTTTATTAAGTTAAGCTGGTGAGAATGAGCCGGCTCCCTCTCTCAAATCTTTATTTTTGCATTTATTCTTTACTTTAATCATCATCACATTATCACAAAAAATCTATTAAATCTATTAATGCTTGAATTTACTTAAGAAGTATTTATTCAAGGTCTGATATCAGCTGGTCTAGGCTCTATTATTCACCAGGCTTAATTAAAAGAAAAACACAATAGAAGTCATTTAATCAGTAAATGAAGAAACTCGGAAAAGAATTACCAGCCAAAATTCCATACTGATAATTTGTCAAACTCGTTTATGCAATACTCTGCATCAAATATTTACCCGTGTGTTGCATTCTTTTTACCTAAACTGATTTCATTATAAATTATAGCCCTATCATCTCACTCACTCAGACCGGTTCGTATCTGAGTGACAAGAGTATTAATTAACAGAACAAAAATTGTGAACTGCTTCTCCTATCAGCTACAGGTGACATTTAATAGTTAACATACGCGTTCACCATAGCTAAAAAAGTTACAATTATTTTTCAGCTAACGACTAAATAATATATTTTTTCCTTCCTATACTTTACTTTCTCGTTTACATTGCTTTATCTACCCACCTTACCCACCTACATTCTTATTCACCTAACCTACTCTCATCAAACCCACCTACTCTCCTACCACCTACATACTTACACCACCTACAATTCCAACTACCCACCCACCCACTCACCAGCTCATCAGCCTACCTATCCACTCACCCACCAACTCACTCATTCACTCACCTGTTGGACTTCTGCGGTGGTGGAGCGGAAGAGTTCGATGTAGCGTGACCCTATGATCTCCCTGTGTTTGCCGAGGGCCTTGGTGCTGTCCTCCTCGGAGCTGAAGAGTACGAAGGCGTCCCCAGTGGCTCGCCCGTCCGGTTTCCTGACGAAGAGCACCCCGTCCTCGTTGTCCAGGATGTGGCAGCCGTTCTCACCAGACTCGAAGAAATCAACCTGAAGTACAGAAAGGAAAGAAGTGTTGGTGTAACGCAAAATAAAAATGTCTAAAATATAATAGCAAACTGGAACACACAAATGAAATGCTGTTGTGAGATAAAGTAAATATGTCACTGAAATCATTATGAGTAGAAATGGTAAGTGTAAAAGGTGAATGATGAATGAAGTAGAAGAAACGCTAAAAATTGACTCTGTTGCTGGTTAATTGGGATTTAGATCTATTAAATGCTTACCTCTTTGACAAGTATAATAGTTGTGTGGTGTTAAGAAAAACGTGTATTTATATCTGATAAGCAGGATCAAAAAGCATCTTAAATTGAAGTACAAATGCATGAATCCTGAAAATGAAGATACTAAATAATAAAAAAAAGAAAAAAGTGAAGGAACACAAAGTATAACGGGAAACTGGAGATATAATGAAGGAAGACAGACTGAGTGAAAGGGAGGAGGAGATAGAGGGAGATAAGGATAATGAGGGTAAGACAATGAGGAAGGGAGACAGAGAATGATGGTAAAGAGGGTGGGAGGAAGTGACGGCGGAGGAAGGAGCCGAGGGAGGGAGGAAGACAATGAACAAAGGGAAGGAACATGGAAGGAATAGGGAAAACAGAAGTTGGAAAAATGGGGAAAAGGATAGAAAGACAGAAATGGGTGGAAAAAAGGGAGACAAAAATGGAGGAAAAAAGGGAGACAAAAATGGAGGGAAAAAGGGAGACAAAAATGGAGAAAAAAGGGGGACAAAAATGGAGGAAAAAAGGGGGACAAAAATGGAGGAAAAAAGGGGGACAAAAATGGAGGAAAAAAGGGGGACAAAAATGGAGGAAAAAAGGGGGACAAAAATGGAGGAAAAAAGGGGGACAGAATGGAGGAAAGAAGGGAGAGGTGGAAACAGTTGATGGGAAAGAGAGGCAAACAGAAATCAGAGTGAAACAGTGTGGAGGGAGAGAGAGCAGATGAAGGGAAGTGTAGGAAACCTTAAGGGGAGAGTATACTTTTGATAGATTGGAGCACCTTGAATCCTCCAAAGTATGCCAGGAAACAGACCCAGATGTAGAAAAATAATGGTATCTCGTTGCCTGGAATAGTTTAAAGGAATCATCATCTCCAAAAATTTCAGTACTATACCCTCCCCTTGAGTCAAGGGATTTTAAGGGGAAAGTTTTGTGTTAATAATAATTCTGGAGCAACCGAATACTCCAGACTATTCCAAGCAACAACAAAACACCATTATTTTGTTCTTCTGGTTCTGTTTCCTGGGCATACTTTGGAGGAATCAAGGAGCTCCAATTTAACAAAAGCCAATTAATTACCCCCTTATAGGAAGTTGAGTATAGGATGAACTCAACTTATACTTCCTTATCAACTATTATTATCAGTGGAGGGTCGGGGTCGGGTACCAGCCAGTAGTAGAAGTGTTTGTTTATCTCTGTCTGTGTGTTTCTTGTCTTATTTCTCGTCGTCGTTCTCTTTTTTTTCTTTTCAATTTTTTGTCTCATCAATAAATTAACTTTTTGTATCTGAGCTTATATATCAGCCCCATTTTTTCTCGTCTCAATCCTTCACCTCTTCTCTTTCCCTCAACTCTCGTCTCATACCAAAGATTAATTAATGTGATAGATAAATGGTTCCCTTAGACTTCAGAGAAAGGTAAATATAGGGAAAAGATAATATTTGGGAAGGTTAATAATTACGGTGAGATTTTCTTGTTGGTAAATTGTAAGGCAGTGATTTCTCCTACAACCAATACCAGAAATAGGTCACTAATAGTGGATCTGTTTCGTGGCATAGTTTGGAGGAATCGGAGACCTACCAATTCACCAACAAAAATATCTCTGAAGGTTATGTTAAGGTTAAAGGAAGATTTTAGGAATGAAGGGAAAAAAGGGGAAGATAACATTTTAGGAATTATAAAGAAAAAGCTTAGGGAAAGATAAAGTTAAAGAGAGAGCAAGAGCAAGAGAAAAATAAATAAATGGAGAACACTGCTAACGTCACTGAATAATTATCAGGAGAAAAATAATAAATGTTCTTAGTGTTAGTACCGCTTGTGAATGATAAATATATAACAGGTGCTGATACTACTGACAATTACACATGAAGAATACAAGAAGAACTGGAAAAATAATAAAACAGATGGCAAGATGATAAATTATATAAAAAGTCGAAATTATATTGCTGATACAAACACGATAAAATTATAATGAAAGAGATGACGTTGAAGATGATAAAGAAACAAGTGGAAATGACAAGAAACAAGTGGAAATGATAAGAAACAAGTGGAAATGACAAGAAACAAGTGGAAATGACAAGAAACAAGTGGAAATAACAAAAAACAAGTGGAAATAACAAAAAACAAGTGGAAATGACAAGAAACAAGTGGAAATGATAAGAAACAAGTGGAAATGATAAAGGGTACAAGTGAAGATGAGGGGACGAGTTGAGACGGTAGCTCATCTCTTGAACTTCACTATCAGTATCCCTATCACCTACTACCTTTATTATCTATAATAGCTTCTTGACATTATCCACTCTATTCTCATCCACACTACTACTACTACTGCTACTACTACTGCTGCTACTACTACTGCTACTACTACTGCTACTACTACTGCTACTCCTACTACTACTACTACTACTACTACTACTGCTGCTACTACTACTACTACTACTACTGCTACTGCTACTGCTACTACTGCTACTCCTACTACTACTACTACTACTACTACTACTACTACTACTACTACTACTACTACTACTACTACTACTACTGCTACTGCTACTACTACTACTACTAGCCCACCCACTCTTTTCATCCACATGCCATCCATTTTCTCATCCACATTACTTACTACTAGCCCACCCCCACTTTTTTCACCCACATGCCATCCATTTTCCCATCTACATTACTACAATAAACCCACCTACTCTGTCCACCCACATGCCATCCATTTTCTCATCCACTTTATTACCAACCCAACCAGTCAGTCACTCTCTCTACCCACATCTGTCATCCACTTTCCATCTGTATTCCACACCCTGTTTCATCCACACGTTGTCATCCAGTCCCTCATCCACACCACTCATGAATCTGTCACCTCATCTCATAACGCAGACATCCACTCCAGGTATTAAAATTAATTTGCATGTCTCCTTGTTGTCATTTATGTAAACAATAATATTCGCCATTATTCTCCTCGCGCACACAGACAAACACAGACACACACACAGACAAACACACAAGCAAACACACACACACAGGTAAGCACACACAGGCAAGCAAACACACACACACATACATACATACATACATACATACATACAACAAACAAACAAACAAACAAACACACACAAACGTAGGCGAATCTGCAGGCAGCAAATTTGACCAGAGAACGAAACATGAAGGGAAGAAGGTGAAGGAAAGAAGAGGAAGGAAAGAAGAGGAAGGAAAGAAGAGGAAGGAAAGAAGAGGAAGGAAAGAAGAGGAAGGAAAGAAGAGGAAGGAAAGAAGAGGAAGGAAAGAAGAGGAAGGAAAGAAGAGGAATGAAAGAAGTGGAAGGTTTTTGTGTGTGTAATTTGTAAGAGGTTTGAGTGTTTGTACATTATAACAGGGTTTGTGTGTGTGTATAATTTGTAAGAGGGTTTTGTGTGGTATGGAGTGTTATAATGTTTTTGCTATACACTATATTTTGTGGTATAACAAGTTTTAAGGAGTTGTAGGTCGTGTGGTATGGTGTTGTGTAGTGTGTAATGTGGTGCAGTGTAGTGTAGTCTAGTGTGTAGTGTGTAATATGGCATGTGTAGTGCATAGTGTGTGTTGTGTAACGTGTGTGTTATGGTGTGGTGTGTAATGTGTAGTGAGTGGTATGGTTTAATTTGTAATGTGGTGTAGTGTGTGGTGTGTTGTGGTGTGTTGTGGTGTGTTGTACTGTGATAATGTTTACTGCATTGCTGGTAAAGTAGGATTCTGTGGTGTTGTGTGTTGTGTTATAACCTCTTGCAATACATATATGGTGGGTGTTATTGTAGTCAGTCACGATGACGACTGTGGCAAGAATACAATGAAGATGCAAATCAGCAATCTATCTCACATCACTCACCTCTCCCTGTCTCTCTCTCTCTCTCTCTCTCTCACACACACACACACAAGCAGAAACACACACACACACACACCTGCCACAATATCAGATAAATACTTAAGAACAATATACAGAAACAATACTGCAAGGGTCCTCATTAGCTTACAATTTACCATCGTTAACAACCCTCTCCTTTTAATGACTGTATATGATGTTCTTACGTTAATAAGCAGAGTTGCGGTGTATGTATTAGATAAAGTGAAGTGTGTTTGATACGGAACAAGTCTGCATATAACACGTAAGGTCTTTATAAATTATAAACATTGATTAGCTTTCGACATTGAGACAAGTCAGATTATTTGGAAAGAAGTTCAAATCGTGTTGGACTGAATAAGTGACATATGTATTCTTAGGATTAATGAATACTGAAAAGGAGTGAAGAAAGACGACGTATGGAGTAGTGAGACTTAATGAAGTGAGTGCTGAGTCTGTTGGGTGTAAAATAATAGATGATGAGTAATGAATACAGTGATTATAAGTAAAATACAGGATCAACACAACATACGACTAGAAAGTATAGTGAGGAAAGACTTGGAAAGCAATGTGTTTTTCAACCAATGTCAACAAGACTTGGATTGAAAGAGAGAAACTGAAGTGTTGTAAAATAATGTTGTGAGAGGACGAGACAAGGAAGTGTGAGACCAGGAAGGTATAATAATGTGACTCACCACTTGTTTAGGTGTACAGTCGTATGGAAGCCCCCGCATCCTGATGATAACCTGGCCCCCCCGGGAGAGGAAGGTCTGGGCCTCATTGTTGCTGCCTAGGAGAGAAAAGAGTTCTGGGGTTAACGCAGCTCACTCTGGGAGAGCTGAAGCTGTTCACACGGGTCACGTCAGTAGAGGGTTAACAGCAACAGTAAAACCCACCACCAACATCACCACCACCAACAACAACACCTCCACCGTCACCACAAACATCACCTCCACCACAACTATCATCGCTACCATCACCACCATTACCACAATCACAAATCATCACCATCACCGTCAGTACCTACACTATTCACTATATAATTATATACAACAATAAAATAGTCAGGACATAAATATGGTACAGTGGCTGGCAAAATATACATCTTATATGCTAAATTATATTCTTAAATAATGAAGGTTTACTACAATAGTTAACGTATGAATATATACATACGGAAAAGAAAGAAACACACAATAATCAAATATCAAAGTTAGTGAAGGACAGAATGAGATTGTAACTTAGGTCAGCGACTGTACCTTAATAGGTTTGTTATCCCAGGTAAGATAACTGTACTGTGTAACATCCTTACGAACCCTGTCCAGATATTCATGATCTTTGTGTACACTCATTATTAAAACCAAGTCTTGTCTCCTGTCTGACGATGATCTCAGATACATTGTTATAGGAAAGTCACCTCTTCTGTTGGAATAATACATTCTGAAGTACATAGAATTAATTATTTTCTTTCTACTGAAGTTAGTATAATTTTTTTTGCTCATCAGCAGACAGGAAGGGCGACATGATTTTTGGTAATTATTGTACACAAATATGAGATTTTGTGTGTATGTGCAGATGCCAGCTACTGTATAATCTAGTCACTTAAGAAATCTTTTAAAATTTCTGAAATACACTAGCTTATTGGAAAATTCTTTTGAACCCATATATCTTCATTTGTAAGGATTTTCACATAAGGGTTTATCAAGACATTGTCCACGGTGAAAGTACTTCGATGTACCGTACTGCTATATTACATCGATCGTGATATTCCCATTTACCCCTTCATCAGAAAACTGCTTAATTCCCTGTGTGGTGTGGGTGAGAATTTGGATTTCGTGAAAGTACTTTACCGGAAAGACAGTGGAATGTAAATATATCGGGAAGACTATGTTCACCTTGTACAGTACTATGTTCCACTTGTGTATTACAATAATGGTTGTGTGTAGGAGATTTTAAGTAACAGTGAAATTTTATACGCTACAACGTTTCTCCTTGATTCCTCGTTAGATAAGAACCCAACAGAACGGTCGAGGGAGGCGGACAAAACCAAGTAGAATTATGAGCATCAAGCAAAAATCATCAAAGACTATTAAAGAAGGTAATACACTTTTGGTACATTAAAGGAGATAATACACTTTTGGTACATTAAAGAAGGTAATACACTTTTGGTACATTAAAGAAGGTAATACACTTTTGGTACATTAGAACGCTTACATTCCTCCAAAGTCTACCAGGAAGCAGGAGTAGATTAAGTAACACTAATAATAATAATGGTGGTGATGATGATGGCCTGTTGCCGAGAAGACTCTGAAGGAATTAATCAGTTATCTGAACACATATCGGCCGTGATTGTAGCAGTTATAAAAGAAGCAACAGGAGATAGTGGTGGAGTAATGAACAAGACCCATCACACGGACCAGAAAATCACCGCTACCACTGACCTCGACCACTATCTCTCTCTCTCTCTCTCTCTCTCTCTCTCTCTCTCTCTCTCTCTCTCTCTCTCTCTCTCTCTCCACTTGTCTCCTGATCTCATTCTTATCTCAACACAGTTACTGATTGATGTCCACTCCAGCCACTACCATCACATCACGATTCCTCACATTCCAACACAACGAGAAAACATCCATCTTTTATTATTTTACCCTCTATAGAATCGTATTTTAGTTTCACGACGTCGACAGGGTTGTGGATATATAATAAATACTGATTTATCTTTTTCCAACGAGAATAATTATGTATGAAGTATAATTTTCTAAAAAGTTTCCTTGGCTCAAAACCCTAGACATTCGATATGAGTAAGTATTAGTCCCATACCACATGATTAGTGATCTAGCCATTAAAAACGTCCTTCGAATAACATGGAACACGACTCTCGGTTATTAATAAAAAATGTTCAGAGGTCAATCTTCCTTCACAACTAAACTGGAGCAATTTTTATCAGTTGTCTCCACCCTGGCCTGCCCCCCCCCCCCACACCCCTCGCCTTTCAAATTAATCTTACCTTCTAAATTTCTACCTTCTATGACTCCTCCACGATCTCACCTTTCTCCTCCTCCTCCTCCTCCTCCTCCTCCTCCTCCTCCTCCTCCTCCTCCTCCTCCTCCTCCTCCATCTCATCTTCATTTTCTTTCTCCTACAACATTACACAATTTCCTAACACAGGCCACTTCAGTTTATCAAGCAAATTTCATCTCACGTTTGGTGTATTATCTGACACGAGTTATTTTCCTTTCACAACTCCTCCACCAGTTATATACCACTAATATTTCTACAAACTGGTGTCGTTAGATGTCCGAAGAATTACCTCACACTGTGCCACGCAACATATGACATTTGTAAATATAATTATAGACTTGTATGTTCGTTCTGTGATAAATCTGATAGGCAAACACAAAACAAGTACGCACAACAATGATACGCACACAGTCCTATCCACAACACACACACACACACACACACACACAAAATGCTCACTTCCTTCCTGGCACCAGTTTTCCCAGCGTCTCCCCCAAGGCAACTCATTACCGAGGTGTTCCCGGGCAGTTATGTGTGTGTGTGTGTGTGTGTGTGTGTGTGTGTGTGTGTGTGTGTGTGTGTGTGTGTGTGTGTGTGTACTTGTGTGTGTGTGTGTACTTGTGTGTGTGTGTGCGTGTGTACTTGTGTGTGTGTGTGCGTGTGTACTTGTGTGTGTGAGCCTGCGTGTGTACTTGTGTGTGTGTGTGAGCCTGCGTGTGTACTTGTGTGTGTGTGTGTGTGTGTGTGTGTACTTGTGTGTGTGAGCCTGCGTGTGTACTTGTGTGTGTGTGTGTGTGTGAGCCTGCGTGTGTACTTGTGTGTGTGTGAGAGAGAGAGAGAGAACCCAAGCCCAAGATCTTCTCACAACTTTATCTTTTCTCTTTTTTTCCTCCTCCTTCCCGGTGGTCGACTTCCTTCCATTAACTCTTTCACTACACATAATGGAGTCTGTATATTTCTCGGCCCGTCGAATCCAAACCTTATATACAGACGTTTCATGAGAGATAAACTATTTCAATTAACTCATTAAAAAATATATTCCTTAAGCACAAAAAAAAACTAACAACAAGAAGCAACCTTTTTCAACCTTACCTTTATAACTAACTACCAAATTGAACCACTTGCATCATCTGGCATTATCTATACTTTCACTGGCCTTTTCCTCGGCCTCTATACAACATTTCATCTTTTTTCCACTGCCCCTACCACTTGCCTCATTCAAATATCTCTCTCTCCACTGCCTCTCCCCCCACCTTATTTCTCCCTCTTACCACTCTCCTTCCCTGCTTCTTCATTTCACCTCTTACTAAAATCTCTATCTATACCCCTGCTCCAATCCATCATCTTTCCACTGACTTTCCCTGGCCTCAATTCACAACCCTCTTACCACTCTCCCTCTCTCCGCCCGTGATATTAAACCCACCCTATACCTGCCTCGCCATAAACCTCTTACTAAAATCTCTACTCCTGGTCTTACCCTTGTCCCCTTCCCTGCTGCTTTATTCCATCCTTATACTAACAAGATCATCTCCTGTCTCTACTCTTACTATTATCCCTGACAATATAATCAGGACGTGTAGACTACATACACACATTCCCGTTGGTGATTATCCTTGCATTGGACCGAGATGGTGTCAAGACAATAATTCCTTCCCCAACACGATAACACCTTCATTCTATTCTACACAGGTATGTATGTATATCACGCTACACACACTACTACTACTACTACTACTCAAAAATCTCATTACACACACCACTAAATATACCACATTTCACACACACACACACACACACCAATATAACTTTACACATACCGCATTTTGCACTCCATTACACACACACACACACACACCACCACTATACCACCAACTTTACACACCACTGCACACACACCGTCACCATCATTACACACTCCACTGCCTCATTCACACCGTTCCACTCTGTAGCTCTACTAATTACTATCCACACAATTTCGCACCTGTCAACTTATAATCACGGACAATCAAATCCGCTGTGTCTACTAGTTGTCTCATTTCATTTTTTTTTTTTTTGCTGCAGATTTCAGTTTTTATGAGAGGGTTTTCCGGTTCCTTTTCGAGTGATTTACGGAACCTGTGTGTGTTACTGTTGGTAGGAATAATTTAGAGGAATCATTATCTCCCATAAAGCAAAAACTTATACCCTCCCCTTTAACAAGAACACAATAAACATACATTAAAAAAATATAGAGGATACCGATTCCTCCATAAGGACCCACAAAACAGACAATCCTAAGTTACGAGAGCTGATTCTTTGGAGGATTTAGACAGAAGCCTTCAAACCTGCCAAACACATACTAATGATCTCATTCTGACTGAAGTTGAGAAACGATGTTGCTTATCAGTCGTTATTCCCTTTACCGTGTCGATTCCCTAAATACCCCTTCTCTGTACACCCTCCCCTTTCATCCCTCTCCTCTTCTTAGTCGACTCTCCTCTCCCTACTTTCCCATTTTCCCCGTTTTGTTGTTTTTTCTCCTGTCTCATCTTCCTTATCTCCCTTTACCTCTGTCTTGCCTTCCATTGCCCTTTTATTCATTCCTGCTCCCCCACCTTTACCCCTACTTTATTCATATCCCCAGTCTCTTCCCTCGTCATTATCTACACTCTTCATTCCCTTTTCCACACACTCACTCCTTTTACCTGTCCTTCTCTCCCCATATTCCCCCATCTTACTCACTTCCCCCTTCACTATCATTTACTACCACCCCACTCACCTCCAGCACCTCACCCCAGCCTCCCACTTTCATAACCCCACACTCGAGTTTCCCCCTCCCCATCTCATCATCACATCCCCCAAGGACAAAGGATCGTAGGCAAGAATATTTGTGTTGTAGACTTAACGATGGCATAGTACCGGTACGATGGATCTGTAGTGTGTCTAAGGAGTCATCGTACAGGCACCACGCTCTAGTACCAAGTCAACGCCACCCATATAATTATGTTCTTAAATGCTACTACCCCCAAGTCCCATCTCAGTCACCCCAACACTCACCCCAACCATCACATGCATGCAGTCTCCCTCTCCCCCCACCCACTTCTCTTCTCTGTCACTCCCACTCCAGTCTATCCCTAATCATCTCTCTTCCTCGTCACTCCTACCGTCATACATCTTCTTTGTCTCTCTTATCCATTATTCCCTTCAACATCATTCGTTCACCTTCACCTCCTTCCCTGTCAAATTTCTTCCACTCCTTCACCAAGTCTAAGCATCCGTCACCCTCTAGCCTTACGTGACTAAAATAATAAGTTATGATTTTCTTCACACCACAACACAATTCACTGTATGATTAACACTATACCACATTGTTTATGCATTCAGTTCCTTCATGAATTGTTGCTCTGAACGTGTATGGATTTAAGATATCGCTGTATTTTTCTGGTGTTTGTAATGTTTTTGGTCAGTTATTTTTGGCTACGGATTCTTCTAAACAACTGTGCCACAAACCAGCATCTATACCAAGGAAGTCTGTAAATATTTTGGAATGGTTTGGAGAATTCTATAGCCTCTAAATGTCCGACAACATCAAAGACTCTTAATGTATAAATTAGGGAGAACGGCAAGGTGTTACAGCCACCACCACCAGCCTTCTCAACGGAGGGTGGCCCAGGAAAAATGTTCGAGACTTCAGGTGTCTACTTGATAAAAGCAAGAACAACTGTAAAACGAATGGGACATGTAAATCCCTCTGATCATTTATATTTCCAAAACTTTTAACAAACTATTAAAGTTTATGAATTGTGCAAGTTTCAGAGAAAAGTCTTTGCTCAGACTGACAAAGAACACCATTTATTCTGTTATAACACTGTTCCTGAGACACCCCATACAACAATACTCACGAATAACGTTCATCATGCGCATGGTCTGTTGCATGGCGGCGTGCTGCATGTTGAGTTGGATATTCATGGTCATTGTCTCGGGTGGGATGGGAGGTGGGTTGGAGTTGGGACCCCCCCTCGGCCCTCGCTGACCTTTCTCACCCATTTTGTCCCACTCACTCAATTGCTCCTCCACTCTCCCTTCTTCCTTCACTGTTCGCAAGTCTCAAGTCTCAAGTCACTGTGTTTTAGTTACTTGTTCCGTCTTAAAATACTTTCCTCGCTGTTCAGTTTCCAAATCACAATGAGCTTCAGTCACTTATGGCTTTGGTTACAAATATCTTTCTTTTCGTGTGTGGAAATTCACAAAAAGAATATACTATACTCAGAGTTCACTTTGTTGATGGTTTGTTGTACTACTCGTGCACCACGTGTCAACAACGCTCACACTCAACGCCAACACAGCCTTAACGAGGACTGGATGATATGCAGGAATGAGATTCTTCTGTACGTCAACTGACGAAGACAAGGTCGAGATCTGATCAATTGAACAAGTAACAAATCAACAACGCTTCATGTTCCTCGCTCCAGCCTGGCTTCTCCGTCACCACCACCACCACCAGACTCACCTTCTCACATTACCACTATTCAACGCCTCAACTGTGGCCCAAGGTTCGAAATTGGTGGGTGTTAATGTGAGAATAAACTCTGCACATACAGTATAATGGGTGACTCGTCCTCACACTAGACGCCAACACCACCAAACACCTCAACCTATACTCGTCCGTGGTTCAGATCCCAAGAATATATTTTTCACGATAGTGAACAGTTCAGTGTCTACATCAAACACATCGACTGAGTGAGTGAGTGACGACGTGAGGACAACAGTCGGAGTATAATATAAACACAATACAAATAACGGCAGGGAAGGTGGTTGTTGATGATGATGATGATAATGTTGCTAGGCCTCCTCCCGCCCTCACACACACAAACCTCACGAGTGGTGTACAAGTTCGTGTATGATGAATGATGTGGTAGATGCTGGGAGGTGAAGCTGATGGCTGGTTGGTTGGTGTTGGTGGCTTTATCTACAAGTCTTATCATCATGGTTTATCAGCGTTATCCATGGGCACGGGGAGGGCGGCCCTTATCTCTGTGCCCCTCCAACCAACCAACCAACCGCTCACCTGCGACACACATTAACATGACTACACCACGCCAAGGTTTAAGTAGCCCATACATACGTATACATACTTATTTATTTCTCCAAACAAAACGCTGCCAGAAACATAACTGAAGGAAATTAATAAAAAAATATATAGATAAACAGGAACTGATGGAGAAATGGTGATGGAATTAAACACTTGTGGCTAAAATAGCAAAACAAAGTAATGCGATTTAAATTTCAGTTGTATTTCTTAATGTCTTTGTAACATTCTGAAGTTAAAGTGACGCTATACCCGACAGTCCTCCCTCCCCCTTCCTCGTCCCCTTCTGCTTCCCCCATCCTCGACCCCTCATGCCTCCCCCTCCTCGACTACTTCTTCCTCCCCCTCCTCGACCCCTCTTGCCTCCCCCCTCCCTGGTACTAGTTGCTGACTGACTGGCAGGGGTATAATATCATTCCCAAATTTCTCACGGTACAGGGAAATGAAAAAGGAATGAGTCTTGTTATCAGCTAAATGGAGGCTACCGATTTCTACAAACTGTATCGCACAACTAACTTCCTAGACTTTATACTGAGGCATTGTGTTTCATGGATTCATGTGAAGGAAACAATAGCCACCAATCGCATCAGTAATCGCATCGCTCTCTCCTCTATCCATGATACTCACTCCATTATTTACCTAACTAAACAAAATTAACATATTATCCTAACCACAGAATATACAGATTTACCCAACCCAAAGAAACCACCAAACATAACCTAAACCACCAACGCCTTTTAACACAAACCAAACTAACTTCATCTAACCAATATAATACGGCCTTGATATGAAGAGCATAACATGTTCCCCGTATAATAGGAGACGTGGGAACACTGTGGCCTGGATGGAGGGCCTCGTTATCTCGCCTACACCATTCACGTGATATCTCAGTTGGAGGGGCACGTCGTCCACTTATACACAGTACCTGCTCCCTGATGACTCTCTTGGCGTTTTCCAAGTATTGCCAAACAAGCTAATACTGTCGTGTGTTATTTTCCGTTTAAGATACACGTTTTGCGCCATAATTAGTGTTTTAAATTGCAAATAAATAAAGATATGAGGAAGATAAGTCTGGTGTAATTTGTCTTGACTTAAATTACACCTACCGAGATAACCAGAAATTAAATGAGGGACTAGGTAGCCTACTGTACTGTAACATTTACGTCAGAATAAAAAAAATATGAAGTATAGCAACAACACCGCAGTTCTTTATAATTCACTAACCAACTAACACACTAACTAACGACGTCGACAGTACAAACAAAACGAACAAGGACGGAACATTACCAACCAACCAACCCAACCACCAGATTCAAGAGCGACCTGAGGACTCTACCGATAATGTAGTCGAGATTGGAGAGTTTGCTACGAGTACATGATGATAAAAGCTTATGTCAGCAGACCCCCACCACCACCAATGGTCGCCTTCCTACCCACTCATGTCCTGTTCATATGACTGACACGCCCTTGTTAATGTTATGACCAAAGGATACTAGACTTAAACTATATGGAAATATATATACAGTAAAGCCTTGTATTGCCCATGGATATTTGACACTCACAAATACACCTACACACACACACACAC
Organism: Petrolisthes manimaculis; assembly: GCA_034508575.1. NCBI lineage: Eukaryota > Metazoa > Arthropoda > Malacostraca > Decapoda > Porcellanidae > Petrolisthes > Petrolisthes manimaculis. The sequence continues at coordinate 42,642 of JAWZYT010001801.1, read as the reverse complement.
ACACACACACAAGCATGCGCACACACAAACACACAAGCACCCACGCACACACAAATGTATAACCTTCTCTTGACCCTGGATATAACCAAAGTATAATGATTCGACTCAAACTGCACAGAAATATAGCTCTGTTTTGCCCCTGGATATTCAATTGTTTTATAGTATGTTTAAGAGAGTGTTTTATGTACGAGTAGTTCGGGATATTTGAGAGAGACTGATCCTTCCCTAAAACAATAGCTCGAGGCGTGAATAATTTGCTTGGAGTTGTGCATTTTTATAAAGAACGCACCAACATTACTACAAACACACACACACACACACACACACACACAATCGAATGCAAATACCTCCAAACTACCACTCATATCCCCCTCTACAGGCCAACATCCCCCAACGCACATACACACTCTACACACACACATTCCTCCAAGCAAACAAACACACACGCCATCAAAAATCCACCAGCTCATCACATTTTCAACCCCAACCACAGTGTAGAAATTTGAGGCCACAGGGAAGTAGAAGACCCAATAAGAAAATGGATATAACCAAATCCAATAAGAAAATGGATATAACCAAATCTAAATGTGTATAATTATGTACTCAAACTCGTCCACTTCTGTACTCGATATTAAAACTTGTGATTATGTTTTCCATTTACTAAGGTAGGAAGCTGAACATGACGGATATTTTAATACGGCTTATGATATCTACGTAAAATTACATGTGATTTAATTAATTATCCTCTAAACCACGTATGGTATATATACTGTACGTTCCTATAGGGGTTATTTTGAGCCTTTTTGTACCACTGTTTCGTCCTTTTATCGATCCCATTTATATATCGAGACGTCACTATCTGCCCTAAAAAATAGAAATACATAACCCAAGAATTTTAACCACGGTGAAATATGTTTACTTTTGACTCTTACTATGTTGTGTCGCATTTAATATTCTGTCTCTGTACATGAGCGTTTCTCGACCCCGAGTCATTTCCTTCCCGAATAGCAAACCAGAGACGAGGCAGGTATTCATAGCAGGTATTACCCAACAATTTTATTCTCAATTTTCTTAAGGGGGCAATACACTTTTGGTACACTGGATACACTCTGATACACGTTGTTATATTCCTTTTACGACCATGGAATTCGGGGCCGCATTCAAGAACATTGGCGGTGCATACGATGGCGTGGTACTGGTACGATGACTTTTTTGTCTACGGAGTCGTCGAACCAGTACCGTACTTACCACGCCATCGTACGCACCATGACTGTTCTTATATTGGTTTCAAGGCCATTACCGAAGCCCGAGTCATCACCAACCCCCCCCCCCCCCAACGACACACTGCGATGTAGATTTTGTGTCGATTCCACAGTGGTTTGTTTTGGTTTGTAAGCATCATAACGACAGAGACTGGACTGTGGAAATGACTCATGAGTGGATTATTTGATAACTTTGATGACTCCACTATGAAACTATGTGTGATAATGGAACTACCCGACAGATTTTGTGGGTATGGATACCGAGTTTGTTGGATATACTGTAATTAAAACTGACAAGTGTGGTTGGGGAGGATCATAACAAATCAAAGCCACTATGGAATCAGCCAGAAGTGACTTACTACCTTCCTATTATTCCACACTACTATTATTAGCCTCACACACATAATAATTACTGTATGTATTCATTATGTGTGTCTTGTTCGACTTCAAATAACTTTACCCATAAAATAATATCTTGTGTACATAAAATTATTGTATGTTTATGACTGCACGAGAAAGAGAAATGGTGGCCATAAATTTATATCACGGTTGTAAACATTTTTGACATGGAAATCAAGTGAGAAATTAGCGATAAAAATGTACAGTAGTTGAGACACACACCACCAGGTTATAAAAAGAAATCAAACTAGAGAATGAAACACGACCCTGAGTCAGTGTATAGCGAGTCAGTCAGTCACTCTAAGAAACGACGACAGAGTTCCCAGAAACTTTCGATTACGAGAAATCTACGTAACCTACAATGTGCGTCTGGCAGTACTGTACAGCGGTCGAAACAATTTGTACACCTGCCATTACTTTTCAGGGAGACTATAATATATACAATATAGATAGGGAGAACTATCTTAAATTCAGGGACACACAATTGGGGAAAGGCTTTGGTTTAGGGACACTATCACCAGGGAAGTATAGTAGGTTAATTCAGGGATACACCTCCAGGGAAAAAGCTTAGTTCAGGGACACACCACCAAGGAAAAATGTTAAACCAGGGTCACACCATAAAGAAAAAGCTTAATTCAGGACCACACCATAAGGGAAACGTTTGAGTCATGTACACACCACCAGGAAAAAACAAAACAAAAACAAAACAGCAGCCTACAGTAGTTGAGACCCACTCCACGGGGACATTTTAACTCACCGCCGGCCACGTTGATGAAGTCCTCGCCTGTGGCTTTGTACACCTCAATGTAGCGGTTACCGATGTGATGCTTGTGTCGCTTGAGTGCCATGTCTCGGTGCTCAGGGGAGATGAATCTGATCAGTGCCTCACCGTTCCGTCGCCCCTGTGGACTCAGGCACAGTGCCACGCCGCCCCTGAGGAGGAAAAAGAAAACATTAACTGAAGGTTTCATTATATAGAAATGTATACAAATGGAAAGGTAATTAAGGTTCATTTGCCGCCATCCTCGTTGCCAGCATGTGTGTATAATATTACCATACACGGAGGCCAGCGCAGTTTTCATATACAATGCATTAAGCTTGCAACGAAAACAATTTCTTCTTTATAACGGTAACAGAATGTCAATATCCAATTAACATATTACTGACGATCCTGTGCTATACTTTTTCCTCATTGTGTGTGTGTATGTGTGTGTGTGTTTTGAGTTAGAGACTGACAACCAATTTCGCAACAAAATACTTGTCAACTCGATAATTTTAGTCACACCTTTGAGTACACGTCAATGACATTCGTAAAGAGACTGTAGTAAGGAGTCAGTGAGCAGCGAGTAGTGTGAGTGGAAGTGAGAGTGAACAGTAGGACTCGGCATCAAACCATGAGGTCCTTGGTTTGTTTACAAATCATGTAAGCTCACGCGCCTGCCGTGCCTCTGTTGATACCGGGACGGCACGCACCTCGCCTACCTCTACCCTCACCCCATCCATCCCCACATCCCGAAGCCCCTCCTGCCTCGTCCTACCCTACCCCATTATACCCTATCCCTCCTCCAGAAGCCCTCCAAGCCTCGTCCTACCTTTCCTCACCCCACATTTCTCAACTCCTGCAACCTTAGACCCCCCCCAACCAACATCCAATAGTCCCTGTCCTCCCCAACTTCCTCAGTCCCAATCATTCCCAAACATCTTCTGCAATACAAAAAATAAACGAAGGTCCTCTCCATTTTATGCAACCTAAGTCCTCCCCACCTTCCTCATTCCCAGTCCTCCCCACCACCGTCCACGTTAACTCCACCCTCACCTACTGTAAACCCACAAGGGGGATATAATACTTTCATACTTCAACACTTTGCTCTTAGGTTCGTAACACTTCTCACACCACCAGGATACACAGACACTGACCGCCAAGGTGAACTAGTCGTGGAGCACAACGTCAATAACAACGACCACAACAAATAAATAACAAACATTCACTAACTCATTACCACTATGTACGCAGATTCACTCATTTTTTTTTCTTCTCGGTATCTTTGTCTAGGTATTATGGCAAGGGTATCAGTTTGATAGCAAACCATTAATTACACTTTTACAAGGTTCATAGTCTGCAACTTGTTTTCAAATGAGCGTTGTTGTGGGATGGGAACGCTGGCTGACTGAATGTTGAGATATACGAGTGCCGTAAGTGACTCGACAGACTTGGAGTACACTGTCCATGAGTCAATGAAATAAAACAACATCAAAAGATGAACACACCACCACCACGCCAAGCTGCAACTCATTTTCATTTCCTCACTTTGTCTTGTTGACTGAAAACACCACTGGAAATAATAGACACTTATAAAGCCCACCTTGTGAGCTGGGTGAGGGCGAGGTAATGCCCGTGTGTGTAGCGAGGAAGGTAACCACTGCAACTACTACTGATGGTTCGGGGTGCAACACTAGACCACCTGCGCCACCTGTCATGATGGCGTCTGTGTTGCTGAGGTGCCACACAGGGACGCTCACTTTCACCTGAGGAGTTAGTAGTGTGGCACCGGGGACTAGGAGGGGCAGGGGTCAAGTCCGGTTCTTCTAGGGTGGAAGACACTCTAGATTCCTGGGAGGTGTCTGGTCCCTCTCCCATCACGCCCTCCCCTTCTGCCTCTCCTCCTCCTCCTCCTCCTCCTCCTCCTGCCCCTTCTGTTGGCTCAGGAAAAACCTCATCCGAAACCTGAACCACTTCTTGCCCGCCCTGTCCTACCTGTGTGACCAGAGTGGGAGGGTGGGAACGTGAAGGTGGTAGGCAATGGCAGGGGGCAGGTGACAAGGACATGGTTGCACTGCACTGTTGCCTCCACTGTACTGACACAGTTGCTGTCACTCTCCTCTTCCACCAAGCCACGCTGAGAGAGGCAATATTTATGTCTTACCACGCACACTTGCACACACATGCACACTTGCACCACACATACACTCGTACACACACTTACGTTCCCCCACTTCATCAACAGTTGCACAGAAACACAGCCTCACAAGTGCATACCTAGTTTCATTACTACACACACAAACGCCACTATACACATTTGAGCGTACGCGCAATTGCACATATAACACTTTTATACACCCATACACATACTACCAGTACAAACACATTGTCTGACCCACAAACATGTGTACAGGTGTGTAACCAGACTTAAAACTTCTTGCCATTACAAAACAGCACATTGTATCGTATCGAGAAGTTGACCATAAATGCTCACATATATAAATATTTATAACATAAGGTAGAAAAATACATGTCATAACTTACTGAACACGAAGGCAAGAATTTCCACGCTAAATTATCTCTAACCTGATTCGGAATCGAACCCAGTACGATACCTCTGAAAACGATCATCAATCAATACCATCGCACCTCAACTAATTTTAGTGATTTTGAATGTCATTTTCTAAGCTGGTAAAACTATACAGTCAGAAACAAAACCCGTGCCTGTTGTCACCAGACGTCAGTGCCGTAACTCGGGTTATGTTCCCATGAGACATTATATATGGTAAAAAATATAAGGTTACCCTACAACAACAACAGCCGATTAAACTAACTACGGTAGTAACATACATGACTAATGCCCTCGGCCTTATACATTAAAACCCTTATAACCATGAGGTAACCCTTGGACTGTTTACCTTGCCTTGTTTCCTGAGTTTGATTTGTAAGAGCAAGAATCCTGACTACCAATTTATACAATGATCAAAATTCATGCTGACAGCACAGTTATATATATATATATATTTTAAGTTTTACGTTTTGTTGTCTCACAAATATGATAGTGAAAACAATATTATCGTGAGTGACACCATTTCTTCTTCTGACTGCGTTTTTTCATGGTTAACAGTAAGTAACTGTTAAAATCGTCTTCTTCACAGCATTATATTATAAATTCACCATCATGCTAGAGAGAGGGCAGAACTGTAGACCACAACTGTATACATATATCGTGGAAACAAAATAACTGGTAGTTACTGTAAGATAAGAAAAAATCTCGCTCGTGACTGTACATTCACTGTGAAAATAATATGGTGTCCACGATAGAAGCTTAGTTGCCATCTTGTAAATAAACAAAAAACCGAATATTGCCAACATGCAGTTAGTGTTTACATCTGACTTTTTACCACAGATATAATTATACAAGTGGTCTTTAGATCAGCGAGTCTGAGTCTATAGTATGCTAAAGTATCAGAGAAAATGTACTTTAATTTCCGTTATTTGTTTTTATGTTCTTGTGTACCTTGCTTGCCGCGGAGTTGTGTTTGTAAAATGGTGCACAAAAGTTCGTTCCCTCAGCTAGCCACAGAAGGGAGGGGGGAAGGGGGGGAAGAGAGGGAGGGAGGGAGGGAAGAGAGGGAGGGGAGAGAGGGAGGGAGAGAGGGAGGGAGAGAGAGAGGGAGGGAGGGAGGAATAGGAGGAAATGGTCGGTACGTGAGAGTGACCGTCCGTAACCCCATCACTTCCTTGCTACCATACCGGTCCGTGTTACTACCGTCACTGCTACTACTACTACTGTCACTGCTACTACTACTACTGTCACTGCTACTACTACTACTGTCACTGCTACTACTACTACTGTCACTGCTACTACTACTACTGTCACTTCTACTACTACTACTGTCACTTCTACTACTACTACTGTCACTTCTACTACTACTACTGTCTGTCACAACCACTACTACTACTACTAACCAATGTAATAACCGCTACTACTACTAATAATAATAACCAATGTCACAACCACTACTACTACTACTAACCAATGTCACAACCACTACTACTACTACTACTACTACTGTCACAACCACTACTACTGTCACAACCACTACTACTACTAACCACTGTCACAACCACTACTACTTCTGTCACCACTATGCAAAATATTACTATCACTGTCATTGCTATTACTACTATTGCTGCTATTACCATCACTACTAACACTATCAATCCCATTATTAGAAGGGAGAGAGGGAGGGAGTGGACGAATGTAATTAAAGGAAGGAGTGGGGAGGGGAGGGAAGGAGTGGGGAGGGAAGGAGTGTGGAAAAGTGAACGAGAAAGGAAAAGCGAATGAAGGAGGAAGGGTTTGAATTAAGAAGGGTGTGAGTGAGAGGTGTTGGATAGTAAGGAAATTAAAAAAAAAGGATAAATTAATAGATGAGTGAGTGAGTGAGTGAGTGAGTGAGCGTGTGAGTGAGTGAGTGAGTGAGCGAGTTGAGGCGATAACTAAATGAGAAGTTAACCTAGTGCAGAGAGTGAGTGGAGAGAGTGAGTGGAGAGAGAGTGAGTGGAGAGAGTGAGTGGAGAGAGAGTGAGTGGAGAGAGAGTGAGTGGAGAGAGAGTGAATGGAGAGAGAGTGAGTGGAGAGAGAATGGAAGTGAGTGAGAAGGAACCTATTATAGTCCAGCCGGGGCGAGGCAACAGTCGGGTCAAAGGTCAACCACTTACAACCTTGACCTCTCCAACACACACACACACACACACACGCAACACGTTTAATACCACTTTCACACCAGTTCAGCTCCCTTACACAATACATACACCAGTAACACAACAGTTCACTTATATAACACACCAGTACCGAATCACCAGTACCTACCACACCAGTTCACTTACACAATACACCAGTACCACACCAGTTCGGTAGTTAATGTTCACAGTCTCGTTCTTATCGTATGGCAATTTGGATCGGAACGCGGAACTTAATAGGATCGAATACCACATGTCTACAACTCTCTATAGTCTACAACTCTCTATAGTCTACAACTCTCTATAGTCTACAACTCTCTATAGTCTACAACTCTCTATAGTCTACAACTCTCTATAGTCTACAACTCTCTATAGTCTACAACTCCCTATATTCACAACTTGACCAGCTACCCATACTCTCTCTCTACATACACACAGCCTGGGAACACACAGGTTTAAGTGGGGCAACATGCATTTCCCTTCTCTCTCTACACACACACACACACACACACACACACACACACACACACACACACACACACACACACACACACACACACACACACCCAGGGCACTAGACATTGGACTGACCTACTTCTCACAAACAACTGGTGCAGCTTCCATATCAACCCCCTTATTGAAAGCAACTGTATCATCCACTCCGGCGTTCTAATACCACCAAGTTGATTTGATGTATTACAGTTTTTGCGCATTAGTTCTATTGGATGACGAGTACGGTACAAATAGCCTACCATACATTTTATTTATAGGTGAACAGTTTTCGTATAAGTAGACTTAAAATTGGTTTCAAATAATTTTACACATGTGATATGCAAAACTATTCACCATATTTATAAAAGTATTTCGTAGGATGGAGTTTAAATGTTGTCACTTTCGCGTACTGTCATCTCAGGACCTCCCCCACACCCACACAACACCCCCTTCCCCTCAACACACAAAACTATGGCACCATCAGGGAACCACCATACCCTCCACACACAACAATCAGTGCATCACCATACCCTCCACACACAACAATCAGTGCATCACCATACCCAACAATCAGAGCATCACCATACCCTCCACACACAACAATCAGGGCATCACCATACCCAACAATCAGGGCACCACCATACCCTCCCCACGGACTTTCCCCGAGACACCTGTGAGGCAGTAACTAGAACTAGGAGACTTTCTCGACCCAATAAGGAAGTCACGTCACATTTCATCCCATCCCAGTACCAAAACACACATACAGTACACTGATGAAGGAAGGAGGAGATAGTGTGGATGAAGAAAGGAGGAAAGAGGAGCTGGTGTGAATGAAAGAAGGAGGAAAGAGGAGCTGGTGTGAATGAAAGAAGGAGGAAAGAGGAAAAAGTGTGGATGAAGGAAGGAGGAAATAAGAAATAGTGTGGATGAAGGAAGGAGGAAAGATGAGATAGTGTGGATGAAGTAAGGAGGAAAGAGGAAAAAGAAAAAACAGGAACAAGTAAATGAAGATAGAAGGGAAAGAGTAGCTACAGATAATAAATGTCTCTGGGTTTATTAGTCGTCCCTCTGGTGGCCGATGTTGGAGTCCAGTCACGTCCAGAGTATCATTAGGTCGTATGGAATTCCAGGCGTTGTTTACAAAATGATACGACAGAGGGAGTGGGAGTGGATGAGGGGGATAGGGGGATAGGGGGGTTGTGGATAAAGAGTGTGGTGGAGAAGGGAAGGGTATAAATTCTAACGTTAAATTAATCCATGTACTGTACAACTGTTCGAATCAGATAACAGAATTGAACAAGCTTCTGACCATACGATTTACGACAACACAAGGGAATCCAGGTGTTTAAAGGCACGGTCTAGTTGTGTTTAAAGGTTACGTTTTTTTTAACTATCTATTTCCTTCAGCTTCCGTTCTCCACTTTTCGTTCTCCAACCTTACGTTCCCCACCATTTTGTTCTCCATCTTCATTTCATTTGGTCAGGTTAAATTCACGTGTGTTCATTTAAGCCTCGGAGATATAAATAGGCTGGAGGACAATGGAGGCCTTAGAGTGACCAGAGGACGGGGGAAACCTTAGACAAAGTGACCAGAGGACGGGGGAAACCTTAGACAGTGACCAGAGGACGAGGGAAACCTTAGATAGAGTGACCAGAGGACGGGGGAAACCTTAGACAAAGTGACCAGAGGACGGGGGAAACCTTAGACAGTGACCAGAGGACGGGGGAAACCTTAAAAGTGACCAGATTAATTACTGGTGTCTCCCCTGTTGTTTATCTAACGGGAAAGTGGCCTCATCAGTACAGAGTCTATAGAGGAACGAACCTATGCTAGGATTTGTATGCACGGAGACAAGGCAAACAAACGGTAGTACACACACACACACACACACAATATCCAGTTTCAACACACACACACACGCGGCCACAAACAAACACAGTCACACACACAATAACCAACTTACACACACAAGACCAGAAAACACACACATACACACATAATGACCACCTAACACACACACACACACACACACAATGACCACCTAACACACACACACACTCATAATGACCACCTAACACACACACACACACACTTATAATGACCAGCTTAACATACACACACACACGATCCATATCTCCTTTTCACATTACAACTGTCAAGCGAAGGTCAGAGAAAGAGTGGAGAGTTAACCGGTACAGTAAGATGCAAAAAAATCCGACCTCCTGAAGTAAGTCAATGTGTACGACGTGAAAATTATGAAGACAAATAAAAAAAAGTGGGTTGTTTTTGCTTACATACGAGTTGGTAAAAAACGCATCCTGATCTTGTAAGTGAATTGGAGGCAACTTTTCCTCGTAATTGTGGCTCGAAACAGATTGCAAATTGATACGAGTAGTGTTGCGTGGTACCGTTTGATGGACTATATAACCTTTTCCTCCTTTTTCCTCCTTTTTTCTCCTAAATATGGCACACAACAAAACCTCTTCCTCCCTTTTCCTACTAATTGCAACAAATCGTAAATAATATTGAGTGGTGTTACGTGATACTGTTTGGAGGAAGTGATAGCCTTCATTTTTTTTTAACTATATCACCGGCTTCTTCAGGGGATAAACTGTTGTGTGAGAAGTGGAGAGCTACAAACTTAATTCCTCCAAACTTTGCCAAGAAACATACCATTATTAGTACCTCATTCTGAATACGTGTACATGATCTATTTTTTTGAAGCAGTCTGGAGGAATCCTAAGACGATATTCTATTGTTGACACAGATATTAGAGGGCTACTAATTCCTCCAAATCTCTGCTACGAAACACATCCCCAAATAAGTATAAACAATTAAATCGTCTGTTTCCTGGCATCGTTTGGAGGAATCAGCAGTACTCCAATCTATCAACAAGAGAGACAACTCACTCACTCACTCACTCCCCTTCAAACGTCAATGACCTCTGTGTAAAATTTTCGGTAGCGGAAAAATAATAAAAAGTGGGGCGAATCTATTGGTGGGCGATCGTGCGCGAGGAGGAGGAGGAGGAGGAGGAGGAGGAGGAGGAGGAGGAGGAGGAGGAGGAGGAGGAGGAGGAGGAGGAGGAGGAGGAGGAGGACCCACCACGGCTGAACCTCTCAACTACAGTACTGGTTGGATGGACTACAGACGATGAAGGGTTGGGAAGGATGGGGGATGTATAGGGGTGGGAAAGGGTAGGGGTTGGGAATGATGGATGGGAGTGGGGTTGGGAAGGATGGATGGGAGTGGGGTTAGGAAGGATGGATGGGAGTGGGGTTGGGAAGGATGGATGGGAGTGGGGTTAGGAAGGATGGATGGGAGTGGGGTTGGGAAGGATGGATGGGAGATGGGTTGTGAAGGATGAGTGGAGAGGTAGGAGATGAGTAGCTATTAAACATATGTTAATGAAGTCTCATTTTTTACCCATCCTAAATCTAAGTGTTTTTTAGACAAGCTTAGATTGGGATATCTTATGATAGGACTAGTTAGGTTAAGCCTCGTTAGTTTGAGTTTAGTTTGGATTAAGTTATATTTTTTTAAATAACCAGGGGACTATACGGGTGCCTTACTGTGTCACCTAAAATCGTCTATTGTTACTCTAATCAACTCGGGTAATATCAGTGACAGTCAGGTGTTTAATATTCAGAGTAACGTTAGGCTGGGTATGGCAAGGTCCAATTAAGATATAAGAAAGGGACAACTAGGAACATGCTGGGAGGAGAAAACTGGGAGAGAAAGCCAGCCAGCCTCCCTGTAGGATAAGACACTTGGGAATCATGACCTGGCCAGCGGTTAGTGAGAGAGAAATCCAACCTCCCTGTACAATGATAGACTTTGGAAAAATGGCATAGTTACAGCTAGAGGATATGGGAATCATGAACTATAATAGCAAGATATTTGAGGGAGAATGTCAACCTCCCTGTAACATGAGAGACAGAGACAGACAGAAAACCAACCTCCAAATACTGTAACAGACTTGGTAACGGCGTTGTGTGTAGCCGGCCGCTGTGACAAACATTCGGCATCATTCTATTGTTGATGAAAACGTCACGGGGAGATTTATAACTAGACCCTGCCCCCCCCCCCCCCCCCCAGTGTTATGTGGTTCCTGGTCCAAGCCACCACACCAGCCATAGCCGCTCTCTCACTCCAGTTTATTTTCTCAAGTTGTCAATAGTTTCAATCTCTGGGATATTTTCTTTCATTTTCGATAGAGTTCCCGTCTATCAGATTTATATTATCTCGTACAACTACAATTTTCCACGATCATAATAATGTTTATCACAATAATAATAATAATTACTGCATTACTATCAAAGTCTACCGATCAAACTCTACCACAATTTATAGTCTGTCAGAGTTTAAGTCCGCAACAAGAAATCTAAACAATTGTTAAAGTCAACCAAAACTCTCGTTCCTTCCTCGTCCTCTAAGTAACCCCAGCACTATATAGCAGCCTTCACCACAACCTCCACAACGATCTCTACCACAGCATTCGTTTTTCTCTACAATTACTTCCTTTATGTTAACCCTCACCACAACCACCACCAAAAACATACATACATAGTTTTACATACCTACCTCACCTTGACCTCCCTACAACCACCACAAAAACTTTCGAAAATATTATCGTTCATTCGACACCACGAGTTTTAAAGTGACCACAGCAATCTGGCCACCACAACAGCTGCTCCATACAAGGTTTTACCCTAGTAGTACCTTGTTTGGCTGGTATTTCTGAAACGGTGTGTTGTTGGCTTTCATTATAATCACAGTCAAAGTTACAATCATTATCAGACATAGTATATCCCCACCACAGCCAATACCATATTCCCACCACATCTATGTCCATTGTCATCTTCACAGCTACATACAACCACCATAGTATAATCCCACCACATTCATACCACAGCCAATACCACAGTCAAACTACAACCACCAGAACAACACGACCACTACAACAACAACAACAAACACCTACACGACCACCGACAGAAACCATCATCACTATTAAGATAAGCACCCTTATAACACCACCACCACCACCATCATCATAACGAACATTACCGTCACTTACAACAGCATAAGATCAATATCATCACACAATACCACCATCATCATTACCACCATAACTACAAATATTCCTACAAATTACAACATACGACCATAACCAATACAAAACTCACCACCATCACGACTACTATGAACAATACAACAAAACAACAATAAATCACCAATATCATCACAATGCCACGACTACCAACACCAGCAACTAAAGGTGGAGGGAGGCACACTGGGGATTTCTCACTAACATGCTACTCGGATTTGCTACTCGCCCTGTGAGTTGTTATCCACAATACGTAGCAGGTAAAGTCATGGTCTAATGTACTGCAACCTGGTGAATAAAAGCGAGCTATTTGAGTTAATTTTATGAACCAAAATTGCACACACCAACAGCTATAGTTTCGGATCATTTTTCGAAGCCATCTCATTGGAAGGTGTTGCAGTACATTAGACCATGACTTTACCTGAACCTTGCGGGTAGGAAGAAATGGATAGCATGCCGAGTGAAATCAGACATCAGTTTCACTATTCATTTAGACTTTAGAGTGTTTATATGATGCACCATCTGTGCGTTTTTAAGTATGAATAAAAATTATAATTGACTGAACATGGACTTTATTGATTTCCCATGAAATTGCTTATTCTCATTAGTTGACGATATATTTTTTCAATTATTATGAAAGCCTGTATTCAGTTTTTCCTTTGACTATCGTACTCATAACCTTTGGATCAGCTACTGCAACTCTCTCAATGGCATTACATATTGAGGTTCGGTTTCACAATCTTTCAAGAGTCTCGACATTGAGATCCATGACGTGAGAGAGAGAGACAGACAGAAAAACACAGACAGAAAAACACAGACAGAAAAACACAGACAGAAAAACACAGACAGAAAAACACAGACAGATAAACACAGACAGATAAACACAGACAGATAAACACAGACAGATAAACACAGACAGAAAAACACAAACAGAAAAACACAGAGAGAGGGAGAGAAACCCAACTAGCCTATTCCACCCTTGTGATGTTGGTCCCTTGTCATACACTCGCCCCCATTAATACCAACACACTCATCAGTAGGCTACACAAGAGGCACCACCAGTCCACCTCCACCTCCACCACCTCCACCTCCACCTCCTCCACCACCACCACCTCCACACAAAGATGCCACCTCAGGGTTTTACCTTTATTTATTTAGTTATTTGTTTATTTATCTTCAGTTCGTTACGCCCGACGTTGTCCATTTTTGATGCTGAAGTAGGCTATAGTTTATTATTATTTTTTTTTATATATATATTTTAAAATTTGGCATTACACAAGTAAGAGAATTGTGTATCGTTATGCATTCTCAGTTTCTCTTTGATAATGGTGGTAAGGAAATACGTCAATTTGCATGAACAACCACCACGCCAGGACTGCTTAGGCTAATTGGCAAACTTTTCGGATTAGGAGAAAATTCAGTTCATATCTTCTCAATTAGTTTGTACATTACTAGGATAAAGAGTTCTTGCGACTTTGATGATATAAGCAGTAACACATAAAGAGATACGAGTTGGCATTTTAATTAATACACAAGTGGTTATCCCATCCGAGAAAAATATTAATACCCGGTAAAAATGCGGAGAGAGTACAACATGGACGTGTTGACAATTTTCCTGTTATGTACAGTCGGCAGCATAAGTTCACTTCATTTCCACCTACGTATGTATGAGGTATAGTGATGTTCTTACACAATTTGAGTACAGAGATGACAGATACTCTTCACATGTAGGAAATTACATACGTTGTTAGAATTGAAACTGGTTGAAAATGTAATTATCTGGTCATTAATGTTAGCTTTATTAAGTACATGAAATGGACGCAAACTTATACTGCCGGCTGTACATACTCGTCATTAAAATTATCCTTGTATACTTAGTCATTGAATTAGTATCATTAGCTTGTGTATGATGAATGTCTACGTCAACTTATTTTTTCTTGTACTTTCATTTGTTCGGGAATAGAAAATACATGTAAATACATCTTAGAATTCTATACAAATGACCAAATATTTTAAGCACTTCGTTCTATTACACTAATCAGAAATGATCAGAAGAAAAGTATCATCAGTTATTCTTCGGTGTGATTGTTATGTTGTTCTCGGTAACATTGGTAAGATACGGTAATATTTCTACGTGTATCTCTTTCACTACGGTGTCAGAGGTCTCTTCCCTTGCCCTTCAATAACAAGGATCCAGCTACAGTGTTAATAGGACGGAACAACAAACGCACCTCCACTAATTCACTAATGTATTCACGTAATTACAACCGCATACTTGACTCGCCAGTGTTGCCATATCTTTGTACTGGAAGGAAAGCTAAAGTCAACTGCCTTCCCTGGTGGAGTTACTGTATTTAGTATGGTACACAAAAGTTATTTCCTCTGCCATCCATAATATGACTGAATTACATATGGTTCGAACGACAAAGCACATTTCGTCTTTATCCCCTGTTAATAAGTCGTCCAAACCATAGGTGCTTCAGATATATTGCGTCTGGCTGAGGGTAAAAACTTCTGTACATCTCAATACAGCACAGTGCCTCTAACCAGTCGTTTTATAACATAGGATAAGGTACCATAGATTGATGTGTTGTTTTCGTCTACCCAAGGTCGATCTGGGGTACTCATTCACCTCTGGCTAAATCGAGAGCATAACCAACCCATCACCATACCATCCTATATAGACAACAACAACAACAACCTTCTCTGATATCATCCATAATATGCTTCATGTCAATAACGACTACCACCAAACCTATAAACCTTCCAAAACTACACGGTTTGCCCAATTCGAATGCCGACGAAGTTATTAAATTCTACATACTCACTATAGGTGGAGGTCGTGGGTGAAGAGGTTTCAGAAGGGGTTCAAAGCATACAGTTCGAATCCTTCTGTGGCTACTGTAATGCAATGTGTGATTATAGTGCATTGCCAATCTGTAATTATTCACCAGCCATTTAGTCGAGGGGTAATTAGCATCGATACAAAAACGTTCATAAAATTTACTCCAATTATTACTTTCACCAAACTTGCCATCACCATAATTATCTTCACTTACAGCACCAAGCACTTCCCCTTCTCAAGTGTGTGTGTGTGTGTGTGTGTGTGTGTGTGTGTGTGTGTGTGTGTACAGTCAAGGTTAAAAGTTCTATCGCCTCTCAGATTAAGATGGTAAACTCTTAAGTGTTATGTTGTCGTGAATGAGACGCGATTGTTTCTTTTGACAAATAAGAGAAATAAAACCACATCTTAATTCTCGACAGCATTATTATCAAAGTTCATCAACATAAGAGAGAGGTAATAGAACTTTAGAGCACGTCTGTATAAGCCACAACATTCGTCCCTACCCAGCGTCCCATTAGAAAACCATCATCATTAAAACTATCTCAACCATCACGGAACTATTATAACTTTCAACAACTAATAACAACTTCAACACTGCTAACAAAATGTATATCATAAGGGGATAACCTCCTTTCGATAAATTGGAGGACCTACTGATTCCTCCAAACTATGCCGTGAAACAAATCACCTCATTGTTACTAAATATGTCACATATTTCGTGTCAAAGTTTGGAGGGTTCAGTAGCATTTCAGTTTAACAAAAAGAGGTTCCCTCCTTTAATTAATCTCCACCATTATCACCATTACTGTCACCACCACAACTGTAACTACTTCCCAGACCCATTACACCACTACTACCATCACTACCATTCAAACCACCTCAGCCACAATCATCACGACTATCACCACAATAATTCTAAAACTTCCCACTTGCACCATCTAATATCTCCACCTTTGTTTCCATTTAAATAAAACTACCTAGAAAAACCATCCCTTTCACCACCATGAGAACCAACATATCATCTACCATTATCGCCAGAATTATAATCATGACACCATCAACATTGCCATGACCACTACAATCACCATTCCTTTAACTAAACACACAACATTATCACCATCACTCGATTACTATTTTCTCGACATCCAGATCCACCATAATAATATCACCATCATCATCATCAACATCAACATCATTGCTACCATTACCATCCTCCCTGTCTCACCATCACCACCACCACCACCACCACCAACACCACCATCATTGTTTCCACCATATCCTCCCATTCTCACTCACCACCATCATCACTGCTACCACCACACCCTCCCATTCTCACTCACCACCATGGACCACCACCACCACCATCATTGTTTCCACCACATCCTCCCATTCTCACTCACCACCATGGACCACCACCATCATCATCATTACTATCACCACACCCTCCCTTTCTTACCGCCTCACCAAGGCTACATGAGAAACGTGATCAGATTGTTTCTCCTCATTGCAAGATACATTCACCAGTACAGCTGCAGCTTACACGACAACACGCTATCATAAAAATCACTTTTACCAACGTCTCTTAACCACAAATACTATCATTATTACTTCCTACACCACACGCCTTTCTTCACTACACCTACACCACAACCGCCGTCACTACACTCACACCACACCCACTTTATATTGTCCTTACCATACACTAATGCAACCATCACCACAACCATCACCACACCCACCCACCTACACCACACCAACCACCTGTATATTCATCACCCTTGCGACCTTCACATTCCTACACCGTAACTTCGAACCACAACCACTAACAAAATAACAACCCCCCCCCCCCCCACAAATAAAAAATTCCCCCACACATCAATAACAGCTACCACACGCAATTCCCCCCAAACCAAAAAAGCCCCACCCGACCCAACACCAGCCTAACCAAAACTCCCATCCATTTCACCATCACCACAAAATCTCACTCGTATTTAAAGCCCCCATTACCATCACCACACACACCATGATTAGTGTGCCTTCTCCACCATCACAACCAATTACACACCTCTCCACCATCACCACCATACCCACCCCACCCCCAACACTACAACCCCCACGGATCCACAAACGTCAACGTCAACCTTCACCAAATTCACAACCCCACCGACACCACACTATCTCCACAACTTCACGGCACCCCCCCCCCCCCACCTCAAACATCCATCTCCAATCTCACAACATCCCACACTACCAACTACCACCACCGGAACCACCAACATCATTACCAAAACAACCAACATCACCCCTCAGCCACCACCCTAAATAATACCACAACTCCAATTACAACCCCCAACACCACAACCATCAACAATCTACTCTCTCACCACATCCTCCACCACCACCACCAACATCCTACCACAACCATCACCCACCACCACCACCACCACCCTCAAATATACCCAACCACAACCACCATCACCCTCAATAATACCCCAAACTAACCACAACCCCCACCACCAACATCCCCAACCACAATCCCCACCACCAACAACCTCCACTACATCCCCCACCCCTTACCATAGCCGGAGTAGCCGTGGAGGAGACGACTGATCTTCCCACGGTTGGTCTGGAGAGGAACAGATCGTGGAAACACCCAGTTAGATCCATGTATAATCCTGCTTAGAGAGCCGGTGTCATTCCTAGTTAGTTCAAATTAAAGGAGGTATAATATAGTACAGCGTTTGGTAAATCTAGAGGCAACTTAATTCCTGCAACACTATTCCAAGCTGCTGGTCACCATTATAGTTGTTGACCTGGTAATGTTTGTTTACAGCATGATATACTTTGGAGGTATGAAGGCGCCTTAATGTACCAAATGTATACTATAATTATATCCCCTTAAAGGTAACAAAAACAAGGTAAAGTATGAGGAATACACCGTAACAAGTGTTTTATACCTCGATGCTCTTATCCCTCTCATCGGTCTTTGGGTCAGCATGATGTGGAGGGCTTTATGGTAATCCACTCTATAATATCCTGACGTACAGTACAAGGCCGCTGCATATAGTTCGTCTAGATTAAAACATTTACTTTCCGTAGGTGGTGTTATCCGAGGTACTATTATCTTACCAGACTAACCCGGTAAGAGTGAGAGGATGGATGGATGGATGAATGAATGGAGAGTTGATTTACATAAGAGGGTCACCATTATTGTATACTATTTTCTTACGGTACTCTACTAACTCTGTCAGAGCGAGAGGATGGATTATTCCAAACACTATTATTTTTGCTCTTCCGGTCCTATTTCCTAGCATACATACATTTCTTGAAGTTCTTAGAGTTTGCGAGTAGATTCGAATTTACGATATTTTGAATTAATTAAACACGACCTCATATTCGGGTACGGTTCGTGCGTGGGTGGGTGGGTGCGTGGAGGGGGAGAGGGCAATGACCTTTACGTTGCTTTCGAAAGACACGAGAAAAATTCGTAAGAAGGTTACTCTACGCTGGTCAAAGTGAGGTGATATTTATGAGGAGTGTTGCTTTAATCGATCAGTCGCCATTAGGAATACAGTACCGTATTTCCGGAAATTTCAAGTTACTTTACCTAAGTTTCCTTACCGGTACTTACAATAAAACTGCAACACGATAAATATTGTTTATGTGTTTGGACTATTCGAAAATATTTCATCTCCGAATATTCAGTAATATGGAAAATATACCCCAGTATCCACCTGTGAGATTTAGAATTTCACCAGGATCTTAATTAATTAAATAAAACATTAAGATAAAATAGTTTAGTTAATTAGACTCCAAAGATAATAATGGTAACTCCAAAGATAATGGTGACAAAAAGTGACTTTAAAGATTAAGGGAAGGAATGCGTTAATCACAGATACAGGCACAGATTAAGACAGACAAACACAGATAGATAAACAGTCATACACACAGACAGAGATAGAGCAACATTCATACACACATACAGACACGGACGGAGAGAGAAAAGGGTCGAAAAATTGTGGTGGTGGTCAAACGACGCGAGCATGTGCATGCATATAAGTAGTGAGTGTACCTGTGTTGTGTGTGTGTGTGTGTACTCTCGTAAATGTGTTAAAAAAATAAAAGATTACACTTGGCCACAAATCACTGAAGGAAACCTGTGATGATGTAAAAAAAATAACTTGGAAGTAAACGAGTGCTTCAAATATTGCCACGAAGCAATACCTTTTTGGTTGGAGTTTGTTTCGTGGAAGTGTCAGGAGGAATCAACAGAACCTTCCAATTCTCGTACACGATCACCGGGACTTTAAAACCCTTATTGCATGGTGACTGTATTTCCCACTTGTACGTTAATGGACGAAAACAAATGAAGGGCTACTGATTCCTCCAAACTGGGCTACAAAACAGGCAACCAACTCGTAAGCTGTGGTACAAGTCCGTTTCCTAGGTTGGGATGGAGAAATTAGTTGGCCTCATTTTCACCCACTAAAGTAAACAAGTGGAGTGTGGTGTGAAGTGACGATGGTGAGAAGTGACGATGGTGAGAAGTGACGATGGTGAGAAGTAACGATGGTGAGAAGTGACGATGGTGAGAAGTAACGATGGTGAGAAGTGACGATGGTGAGAAGTAACGATGGTGAGAAGTAACGATGGTGAGAAGTAACGATGGTGAGAAGTGACGATGGTGAGAAGTAACGATGGTGAGAAGTGACGATGGTGTGAAGTAACGATGGTGAGAAGTAATGATGGTGAGAAGTAACGATGGTGTGAAGTAACAATGGTGAGAAGTAACAATGGTGAGAAGTAACGATGGTGCAGATTGTAGTGAAGGCATTGTATTGTTGTTGTTTGTCCGTCTTGTACAGACCCGTTAATTAAAATACACCCAATGTCGCAGAAGTAGAACAATAATAATAATAATAATCTTAGTTATATTGAGTGAATACGCATTTTGAATTCCCCTGTAACACACATCCGTTCACTGATACTAATGTTGGTGTTATGTTTTGAAAGAATTAAGGTACAGTAAGGAAGGTGTCGAGACTGTTTAAAGTAACCGTATGCATCTTGACAAACACCGTCAGCATCAGCAACATCCTATAGCCTACTCGACTAGCCTTGCACTTTTCCTCGGCTCTGCTAGTTTTGCCTCGTCAGTATTGATGCCCCGAGTTAGCTGGAGTAAAAAGTAAAGATGAAAAATAACTGCGAATGAAGCTTCAAAAACGTACACATATATCCAATCAGCTGCAATCGATATCTCCAGTGCAATATATATTAAAGTTAAGCAACTCTCACCCACCACACCATCTGACTAATTGAAGTGTTCCTAATATGGTCTAATGTCATCAACTTCCAAAAGCGGAACACTAATATTGACCACATCCACTCCATCACACTGATAATGCACTCTTCCTCTGGTCACTATAACACTTCCTCCCTCCATTAGCTGATTTTCTGACGTTTGAAGGACACCCCCGGCATGAGCACTGAACTAACCTGACCAGTCATAAGAGGATGGAGGAGGAATAAAATAAAATTGTGTTCGTGTTTATGATTAATGCTCACGTTTTCGTTGTGGTATGGCGGCCGCCTTAGTCAACTCTACCGGGGAACTTCAACACCGTTCACCACGAGAAATGTCAAAGTATCGTCCCTCCCAACAACCCCCTGTAGTTACTTAAGTCGTGTATCTTCATCAATTTTATTATTATGTTACGTGGACGACATGGAAGGCTATTGATTTCAAGGCTTTGCCAAGAAACAGCTGCCTGAGAGAAGAATGGGATTAATTTTACAGCATTATCAAGATGAATTATAGAAGCCCACAAGAGATTGCCCTATTTAAATCTATTGTTTTATAATTATGTCTGCCACTTCCATCCCACCATGAAACTCTTCATTTTATCTTGTCGTGGTGTGAGTGCACCAAGTAATAATCTCAACACCACAAGACACTACCAACACGCATCTCCCTTTCCCTTGCCCCATATAAGTTACCTTGGTCAGCCACCTGCACCACAAGCCGTGAGGGAAGTACCAAGTCATATTTATGGCCGCCAGTCCCTCCCTCCCTCCCACCCCACCTTGAGTTAAAGGTCCCACACTCTGGTACCCATACTACCCTTCCTTCATCCAACAGCCTTCGTATTTGGGATAGATATGAGTGGTAAGGATTAACTGGTATTTAATAATTCCACAGATAAATTGAAGGACTAAGGAAGTTTGTGAGGTGACAGAGAACGTACAGGAAATACAACCTGTGTTACACCGTTTGCACGAGAGTTAACTATTTACCTTGGTGGTGTGTGACAGCCGGTGACGACGTAATATCCACTTGTAAAGGCACTGTGTTAATATCTTCCACTTGTAACACCACCAACACTACTACTACTACTACTACCACAACCAGTAAGACGACGAACACTGTAACACCTTGGACAGCACAGCACCAGTCTCGTCTCTCCACACTCCAGTTATGATGGCTTCCTAAATGCACCACCACCACCACTAACAATCACACTCTCCTTCCTCTCCTCCTTCCCTTCCCTCGAGCACAGTCTGGAGATACACCTTGGAGCGACGACCACACGGGCTAAGTAGAAGAGGGACCGTCCACATCCAGCTGTTTGTGTCTGCTGCTGCTGTCAGTGTTCAACCGCTGCCCGACCGACCTGGTGTGTGGCAGCCTTATAGTTCTCGCAGTGAACACCAGGCGGCCTCACTCCCTCCCTCTCTATTTCCAACCCCTCCCCCCTCCCCCCTCCTCTCTCTCTCACCTGCCTGCCGCCTCTCGGACGCCCTCACTCACAACTTCCACCTTACCAACTCACTCACCAACACTAACTATATATTCCATCACATACAACAATACAGTAGTGTAATTAAACGATCAGAGAACACATAACCAGTACACCTAAACATAGTCCTTATATAAGTCCATTAATTCACCAAAGGTATTGAAGTTGGTGTTATGAATTACGTAAGTGGCTGACTACCTGTTGGGGGTGGAGGGTTGATCATTGCCAACTCTTCTAGGATACAGAGATGACTTGTTTGTCCTACACTATAACTACCAATAACATCGACTCAGGTTAGTTAGGTTGGGTAAAGCTGAAAGGTCCTAAGATGTTGTTCATGAGTTAAATTAGTGATTGTCCTATAAACTATGCCAAGAAAAAGATCACCTTAACATTATTCACTGCTGGGAGAGAAAATAAATGAGGAACGTATAATCCCCCATACCCTAACAGACTTTGGACTTGTCTATAATGTGTTCGTTTCCTTATAACTTGACAGACAGACAGACAGACAGACAGACAGGACTAACTAGCGCATAACGAGTTTCCCTTTACCATAAGAGACTTGGAACTAGAGTTGAAATGATGAGACTATAATAGGCTGAAGCTTTTGAGTGAACTTCCCCATACTGTAAGAGATGTGGGATTATAATAGTGTAGATCGTATTTCCTCGTAGCATAAGATACATGGTATTAGTGTAGATTGTATTTTCTCGTAACGTAAGAGACATGAAAAATTAAGAGTGTTTTCCCCGTAGCTTAAGAGACTTGGGGAAAAATTAAGATCGTGATTTCCCCGTAGTATAAGAGACTTTGAAGTATTGTAATGCGTCTTGTTTCCCCGTGCCTTGAGAGACATGGGACGAGTGACAGCTGAGAGTTTTGTTCCGTCATCGCTGAGCGCCTGGAGGGGATGTGTGGTCACCGCTACCTCAAGGAAACCAACATACATACATACATACATACATGCCACCACAAACCACACACACACACACACACACACGCTGCCCTCCCCCACACTTACACACACACACACACACACACACATACATGTTTTCCCTGGCATACACAAACACATACTCATGCTTCCCCCAACACACACACGCACACAAACAAGCACGCTTACCCCCCTCCCCTCTCCCCTCTCTCTGTCTCTCTCTCTCTCTCTCTCTCTCTCTCTCTCTCTCTCTCTCTCTCTCTCTCTCTCTCACACACACACACACACAACAATAACTAAACGTATACTGAAGGTGGCGTGGCGTGGTTACATTTTTCTCAGCAGGTCTCCGTGACACACCTGCAGTCATGGTATAGAGAGAGAGAGAGAGAGAGAGAGAGAGAGAGAGAGAGAGAGAGAGAGAGAGAGAGAGAGAGAGAGAGAGAGAGAGAGAGAGAGAGAGAGAGACATTTGCACCTTATCTACTGGAAGGGTTATTGATTCCGTCTTACTGTGCCGAGAGACAAACTATTTATACCTCCATGTACAGTATAGATACGAACTCACGAGGAATGGAGTCAGTTGGCGTTTGGTTTGTAAGACGCCGTATATATAGCACTAGGGAGAAGGAGATGAAACGAGAGAGATGTAGAAAAAACGGAGGAAAGAAGAAAGAGTAGGAGATAAAATGGAGGGAGGAGGAAATAAAAAGGAGAGCGAAGGAGATAAAACGGAAGAAGAAGGATTTAAAAAGGAAGGACAGCAAGGATGATGAAAATAGATGAAAAGGACTTGAAGAACTGAATGAGGAGGGACATCGAACTCGGAGAAAATGATCAATAGTTTTTATGACCACAAAACTAGCAGTATCTAACTAACCCTAACATTAAAACTACTACCCTAACATTAAAACTACTACCCTAGCCATCATTATCACCACTGATGTCACCACCAGCATTAAAATCTCGTTCTAACCTAACCTAACCTAACCAGACTTGACCTAACCTAACCTAATCTAACTAACCCTAACATTAAAACCACCCTATAGCCACCATTATCACCACTGCTGTCACCATCATTATTAATATCTCGTTCTAATCTAATCTAACCTAACCTAACCAGACCTGACCTTATCAAAATTGACCTTACCAGACCTGGCCTTTCCCCACCTACCCTACTACATGTGTAAAGGTCAAAGGTGAAAATATGACCGTATATCCAAGACTTTTAAGAATCCAACTTTAGTCAAAAAGATTCTGGAGAGTAAGGAAATTTATTGGTTAAAAGTATGTGACTGATAATTGGTGTTATTCATCTCTTTTTCCTGAGCCAAAGTGGGGAAGGAAGGAGTGGGGAAACGAAGGGGAGGGATGGAGGGAGGAGGAAAGGAATTTGGGAGGGAGACACGGGGAGAGGAGTTATGAAGAAAAGAAGAGAGAATTAAAGAAGAAAATGAGACAGAAAGACAGACAGACAGAAAGACAGACTGGACGAGTGAGTGAGCGAGTGAATAAAAGAAAGAAAAACGGAGGAAAGAGAGAGAGAGAGAATCCAAGGGAGGAGGGCAGGGAGGTGGTGTTGGTGGGGGTAGGGAGTTGGTGTTGGTGGGGGAACGGCTCTGTAGTCCACCTACTACATAACTACATAACTACATAACTACTGTATGAGGGAAATTCTTCAGCTAAATAATTATAGGCTTAAATTTATTGTAACTAATGAAGTCCCCAATGCCTTTAACGAGGAAACGTGACTGTATATTGACTGGAATAATTACGTGTTGTCTGTAAAATACCACTTGTCGGGGTTGATTGACCTGTCGTCGTGTTGTATAGCCAAATTGGAGGCTCAATACCGAATCCTCCAATTTATACCACGAAACAGACTTCTTCATTGTAGTTGGTGGGTATTCTGTGATAATTTATTTTTTGCAGGAATCAGTAATCTTCAAAATACTGAGTGAGGAAATCGTGTCCTCCACAGTACAGTCAAGATGGTGTTATGATTATTTTGTATTTTTTTTATTATTTTGTATTTTGTATATATTTGTGAATTAGAGGCTCCAGATTTCTTCAACACACTGCATGGGGCACAAAGCTGTATCTATAACAAGGGAGTTTTGTTTCATGACACGGTTTGGTGGAATCAGTAGCACTCTATAAATTACCGTCAAGAATATTGCCCTTTAATTAAATTTCTCCCATGAATGGTCAAAGGTTAATTAATGAATGGAGACTTTTGAGAGTAAAATGTTAATGAATATAGACTTTTGAGAGTGTAAAATGTTAATGAATATAGACTTTTGAGAGTGTAAAATGTTAATTATTGTAAGTGTGTAAAGTAACCGATACTTATAAGAGTGCATGTAAAGTGTTTATTAAGAGACATGTGTGAGTATGAAGTATTAATTAAGAGACATGTGTGAGTGTAAAGTGTTAATTATTAGAGACATGTGTGAGTGTGAATTATTAATTAAGAGACATGTGTGAGTGTGAAGTATTAATTAAGAGACTTGTGTGAGTATGAAGTATTAATTAAGAGACATGTGTGAGTGTGAAGTATTAATTAAGAGACTTGTGTGAGTATGAAGTATTAATTAAGACTTGTGTGAGTGTGAAGTATTAATTTAGAGACATGACTGTGTGAGTATGGGTACAAATGGTGGTCATGTTGCCTTAGATTTGACATGTTGTGGATATAATGTTAGCAGGTGTTACTCGGCATGGAGGAAGGAAGGAAGGAGGGAAAGAAGGAAGGAAGGAAGGAAGGAAGGAAGGAAAGAAGGAAGGAAGGAAGGAGGGGAAAGAAGGAGGGGAAAGAAGGAGGGAAGGAAGGAAGGAGGGAAGGAGCGAAGGAGGGAAGGAAGGAAGGAAAGAAGGAGGGAAGGAGGGAAGGAAGGAGGGAAGGAAGGAAGGAAAGAAGGAAAGAAGGAACGAACGAACGAACGAACGAACCACTCAACCACTGAATGACTGAATGTATGAGTTAATGAATGAAAGAAAGAATGAAAAGATGAATGAATGAAAAGATGAATGAATGAGTGAATGAATATATATATGAATGAATTAATTAATGTAATATATTAGTGAAAGCATAAATGGGATGTAAGATATTAATGAATGAATGGATATAATATATAAATGAAAGAATTAAATAGATCTAATAAATCAATGAACGAATGAATAGATGACTGGATGGATGATGAATTAATGAATTAGTGAATGAATGGGTGAATGAATGAATGAATGAATGAATGACGGAAAAGCTGGTTGGAGGAATGGATGAATGAATGGATGTAATAAGTTAATAGATAAATACATTTCTGCCGCTCTCATGATTCGAATAATTTGGTATTAGTTATAAGAGAAAAATAATTAAGAGGGAAAATTAATTACGAGTATATTTTTGGTACATTGTTGGAGTGCCTTGATTCCTCCAAAATACGCCAGGAAACAGAACCAATGAATACAAATGAAGGTATCCTGATGCTTGGAGTTAGTTTGGAGGAATCAGTTGCTCCTCCAGCACCCATAAATATTTTTTTTTTAGTATACCTGTTGTCAGAAATTAGGATATTCTGATTCCTCCAAACTCTGCCACGAAACAGAATCCCTCCCTATGAGATGTGTTTTGTACTGAGTCTGGACGGCTACATTTATCTGCTCCAATTTCCCCCCATCAAGTTACTCCTCTTAATTTGGGTGGTAGGTAATTCTTTTTGGGTACATTAAATTGGAGTGTCTTGCTTCCTCCTGCTTCCTCCAAATGTTTATGCCAGGAAACGGGACCAGAGGAGCAAAAGTAATGATGCTCTGTTGTTTGGAATTGTTTGTTAATTTTTTTTTTTTGGTACATTGGAGTGCCTTGCTTCCTCCAATTTTTTATGCCAGGAAACAGAACCATAGGAGCAGAAGTAATGGTTGGTGCTATGTTCTGGTGCTTGGAATTCAGTTGCTCCAGATTTACCAAGCATAAAACTAACTTCCCCCTTAATTAAATGAAGACTATAATAATAACATCCCCTCGTCACTTCCACTACGACCAAGCCACACTCCAGACAAACCATTTTTATCACAACAACTGTATTTACGCCTCAGTGGTTCAGATTTCTCCTACTCCTCCTCCTCCTCCTCCTCCTCCTCCTCCTCCACCTCCTCCTCCACCTCCTCTTCCTCTTCCTCTTCCTCTTCCTCTTCCTCCTCCTCCTCCTCCTCCTTTTCCTCCTCCTCCTCCTCCATCTCTACCTGTTCAAATACTTCAGAAAGCGATCCAAAAACTACAGTATGTGGCCGCGAATGTGTACGTGTTCCCTCAGTGGACAAGGTTGATGATGAAAATATGTACAGTCGGCGGTAAAAGTCCTGTCTGTCGCCTAACTAACTTCTTGAAGCGCTTCAGAAACTAACCCCCCCCGCTCCCTCCCTCCTACAAACACACAACACAACACAACACACACAACACACACAAATATTCAAATACACACACAACACAACACAACACAACACACACAAATATTCAAACACACACACAACACAACACAACACACACACAAATATTCAAACACACACACAACACAACACAACACACATACAAATATTAAAACACACACACACAACACAAATAAACACAGCACACACACACACACACACACACACAGCACACACACACACACCTTCCCATTTCGGCTCACCTGACAATATAATACAGTAGTTGGCTGCCTGTAAGAGCTAAACACTATCTGCCACCTCCCTCACTATACAGTATACATCAGACTCAGTATAAAACCACCAACACCCTTCCTCACACAGCACAGCTTCCTGCATCTCCTCATACTACTCCTTACTGTTATCATCCCACTATTGTTTGTTATTCTTATGTTGCTCAACTTTCTGTCTTCCTTAATTAAATCGTCGTTGTCTTCTTCCTACTCCTTCCTCCTTTTCATTTTCTTGTGCCATTCTTCTTAAATATTACCTCTCTTTCTTCATCATCTTTTCCCCCTCCTCCTATTATTCTTTTTCCTCATTCTCCTCCTCCTTTTCATTCTCTTGTGCCATTCTTCTTAAATATTACCTCTCTTTCTTCATCATCTTTTCCCTCTCCTCCTCCTCTTCTTTTTCCTCATTCTCTTCGTCCTTTGTCCTTCCTACTTGCTGTCTCACCTCTCTATCATCGTTTTCTGGCGCTATATGACCTCGCTGTTGCGGCGCCTAATATCAATCAATCAAAATCCTCGTCCTTTGGTCTTTGCACAACGTATAGACAACTCGAAGGGACTTTCTCGCCACCTCTTACCACAACCACAGCACGTACACATACATACATACCTACCTGCCTCAACCTCTCTCTCTCATTCTCTGCCTCTCCCTCTCTCCTACTGAGGTCACTGGCCACGGTAGAGAGAGAGAGAGAGAGAGAGAGAGAGAGAGAGAGAGAGAGAGAGAGAGAGAGAGAGAGAGAGAGAGAGAGAGAGAGATTAAGGTCTTCATGGTAAAGTACCGTACCTACAACTGAAAGAGATACATTTATAATTATAGTGTTTAGGGAGTGAGTGAGGGAAAATAAGTGAGTGAGTAAGTAAGTAAGTGAGTGAGTGAATCTACAGCAGTCATGCAGCCGGAGGGAAAGAGAGAAAAGAAAGATACTTAAGAGAGGTTTTGAAGAGGAGGAGAGGAAGGAGGAAGGGGGAGGGGGAAGCAGAAGAAATATAAGAAGAATTTAAAAGGAGGAAGAAAAGAAGAAGTAAAAACTGAGAAAGGTTGAAAAGGGAGCATGAGGAGAAAGAAGGAAAGAAAAGAGAAAGAAGGAAAGAAAGGAGAAAGAAGGAAAGAAAGGAGAAACAAAAGAAGTAGGAAAGAGGAGATAATGGGGGTGAGGAGAATGAGAAGGAGAAGGAAGAAAGTGGAAGAGAAGGAGGAAACGGAGGAAAGTTGAGGAGAAGGAAGAAGAGGAAGAGGAAACGGAGGAGGTATGAGGAGAAGGAAGAAGAGGAAGAGGAAAAGGAAAGTGGATGAGAAAGAAGAATTGGTGGAGGAAAAAGAGGAAGAAAGTGGAGGAGAAGGAAGAAGAGGAAGAGGAGGAGGAGGAGGAGGAGGAGGAGGAGGAGGAGGAGGAGGAGGAGGAGGAAGAAGAGGAAGAGGAAGAGATATAAGGAGAGAGATAAAATACCTAACAATACACAGCCTATTCCACTACCTCCATTTATCACCACCCCAGTACCACATTCAACACCCACCCTTATACTCAGCAGTACTAGAGGCGACAATGGCACGCCCACCTTTCCCATTTCTCTCTCTCTCTCTCTCTCTCTCTCTCTCTCTCTCTCTCTCTCTCTCTCTCTCTACCACCCTGAGCTCCACTGCCAAGGTTAAATTTAATTACCCATTGAAAGTCTAATGAGAGACAGAAAAAAATAAAATAGCGAGAGAGACAGAGACTGAGAAGAAAGAAAGCGGGACCTCATTTCACCCTTGGTAGGAAAAACTGTTTATTTTTTGGGTGAGAAAGAAAATGGCTCTTTTTCGTCTGTGTGTGTGTGTGTGTGTGTGTGTGTGTGTGTGTGTGTGTGTGTGTGTGTGTGTGTGTGTGTGTGTGTGTGTGTGTGTGTGTGTCTGTGTGTGTGTGTGTGTGTGTGACGGGAAGACAGACACACCTCTTTTGTTGGTTGTCTATGCATGCGTGAGAGAGTAATTGAATGACACAATAGAAACACCTTTTTGTTGATTTTGTGTGTCTGTGTGTGTGTCTCCACCTCTCTCTCTCTCTCTCTCTCTCTCTCTCTCTCTCTCTCTCTCTCTCTCTCTCTCTCTCACGGGAACCAGTAACCCTAAAATAAAATCAGTGGCACCAGAAAATCCCCAAAAAGTATATAGTAAGTAAAGCTGTTTGTTTGTTTGTATGTATGTATGTTTGTTTGTGTTTACTGGATGAGAAGTATCAGTTCCTTACCCTGACTTATTAGGGTATTCCAGATAATATAAATCAAGACGAACTATCGGTAATCCAAATACATTAATTAAACCACCTGCGTCAATATCTATCATTAATAAACACTGAAACCAACCTAAAAAAAAAACAAAAAAAAACAAAAAAAAAACAATTACATTAGTCCTGTTATAAAATTACAACAAAAACCTGTGCATTTAAGTTGCCATATATAAAAAAAATAATGATAATAAAAAATAAAAAAATAAAACAGAATGCATCATAATTATAGTTTATTGGTGGTGGGTGAAGTACGGTGGTAGGTAAATAATGGTTGGTGGGTTAAAGGGATACTAATTTGTTCGTGTCCAGATAAGGTAATGGTGTGCCAAAATGGGTATACGATTGCAGTTGGTGAGGCAAAGTGCGGTGTGTCGGAAATGAGTAAGTGGTTTGGGTCAGGCGAGGTTCTCTTAATTCAAGTGGCTGAATATTGCAGTCATATTATTTTTATGTTCATGGTATTCATTTTGTTTTTCTTTTTTTCCACGATTTTTACATGTGTCTTGTGTTTTGTTTCTTTTGTCTTGTTTATTTATTTACTTTTGTTTTATTTTGTTTATTTATTTATTTGTTTATCTATCTATTTGTCTATTTAATTATGTATTCCTTATTTTTTTTGTTCTCCCAAAACGTAGCCACTGTTTCAGGAAACGAAAAGAAATGATAAAAGTTGTCATGTTGACGTATTTTTCCATAACACAACACAATTTATATGTACGAACGTAAATTTCTTGAATAGGATAAACGTTTTTTTTTCCCTGACATGATGTAAGAGATCAATGGGTTACGTGTTTCTTTCTTCAATAGTAAACATATATTAGACCTTGACATAATTATATAACCTTAAGCATCTACTAATCGTCATTGCTTTCATATGCTTCCTCAAGTAACGTAAAGCAAATTTATAAAGAATACCAACATTTTGATTATGTAAACTATCTCTTTAATTAAATAGCCTATACGAGCTTTAGATATAAAAAAACTAGTATTATAACCTTTAAAAAATAAAATAATTTCAGTTTTTGCATAGCGAAAATGTGTATAATATAGCATATATAGATAAGCATAATAATGATATCTTGGTACTACTTTGAAAATAACCATTTTTTCTTCCATCATCAAGATTACTAAAACCCTTCAACTGAATATCGATTAAAGGGCTGCTATTAAATAAGGCTTGGACCTCCCACAGTTTTACCCATGATATTCAAGGATGCTCATCTGGGTTTTGGTGACTCATGCATGTCTTTCCTTCCTTCCTTCCTTCCTTCCTGGTTGTACACTCGTGATACGTAATCCCTGACCAGAGACGAACGGCATGCAGGCACCACACATAGGCTACCCTTGCAGCCTTCGAACTCAGCCCCTATAGGTGTACTGCATGGGTAGGGAAATGAACATGACTAGGCGATTCGAAGCTTTCTGTTCCTTACACTCTGGTCAGAAGAAATTATGTATGACGAGTGTACTGTATAGCCTACTCACTTGGCGATGTTGAGTCCTCTGAAGAACTTGGCTATGTCTTGGTCTGAACTCTGCCAGGGTAGTCCTCTCGCCCTCACCACACAGGCGCTGTCAACCTCCTCCGTCCGCGAGCTGTACAGAAAAAAGAAAATCACATTGAAACCAAAAGAATTCGTTGGTAAAATAACACGCACACACACACGCACATGCACACGCACACGCACAGGCACACACACACACACACACACACACACACACACACACACACACACACACACACACACACACACACACACACACACACACCACTCGATATCAATGGAGCAAAAATAAGAAATAAAAGTCTTTGAAACATAAACCGACTGGAAACAACTATTTATATGGTTGGAAAACGACTGTGATGTAGAACCGAAACCTACAAAATAAGTATTTGGATGCAAAATTATTCCTACAATGAAATAAACAAAGAAATTAAGAACCCACAGACACCTTAAAAAAATCTATTGTATGTTACGAAAAAAAAAAATCAGATGAAAATAAAAGAATACCAAGCAGAGATATATAACAAATTTTTCCTCTACTTTATAAAATATACTGCAGTCTTTCTATCTTTTTTTTTTGTCCATACCACCTGCCGAGTCATGAGTACAATTGCAAAAACATGAACAGCCTTTAAACATGGATGATTATATTTTACCTCTATAAAATTGAAGGTTACTTGAAAATAATTCCTACGCACAGCTAATTTCTTCGCTCCGTAAAAAAACAATGACAATAATTCTAGTTGGCATGAAAATAAGAAAAGGACCTTTGATATTTATTGCTCCGTGTAAAAATATATATATATATATATATATATATATATATATATATATATATATATATAATATATATAATATTATATATATATATATATAATAGAGAGAGAGAGAGAGAGAGAGAGAAGAGAGAGAGAGAGAGAGAGAGAGAGAGAGAGAGAGAGAGAGAGAGAGAGAGAGAGAGAGAGAGAGAGAGAGAGAGAGAGAGAGAGAGAGAGAGAGAGAGAGAGAGAGAGAGAGATGGACATTGTATAAAGATAAAGGTTAGGCAAAAAACAGGAAATATAAACCCATTGGACACGTGATACAAAAACCAAAGTAAATACAAAATACAAAAAAAAATCACGGTATACAAAAACTCAGAAACTAAGAAGAAATGACATTGTTCGACAGATGCTCTAAAGAAAATATGAAATAATAAAGATGAAATACTGCCAATACTTAAAATTTCTTTATAAAAAAGTAAGATCAACCAAAAATAAAACATAATAATTTCATTGAACTTGTTTTCATGACTGAACAATGCAGGTTTAAATCTTGGTGAAAAAAAAATCTATATGAACATGTTAGGAGCTTCTATTACAGTATATTGTTATGTTTTTTACTTTGTTGACGATAATAATAATGCATACTACTGATTCTCTAAACACTGCCACGAAACAGACTCCCTCAGAAAGTGTATAGTGTTGTTTGGTGCTTGGCAAGGTTTGGAATGACTCGGCGGCCCCTACCTAATTCACCGACAACAAACACCAACAGTGAGTTCCCTTGAGTATATAATAAGACACCAATAAGAGGAAAACAGCCTCGTTCGTCATCCTCTTCCTCTTCTAATGAACACACTGTACGAGTCAGTAAGTAGGTATCCTTCATTGACGTCCACCACAATCCCAACCTTTACTTATTGTACCTCTGATGCTTCCTTTCACCGTTTCCTGTTCCTGACTGTCCCTACACTCTCTTATCTGTGTGTGTGTGTGTGTGTGTGTGTGTGTGTGTGTGTGTGTGTGTGTGTGTGTGTGTGTGTGTGTGTGTGTGTGTGTGTGTGTGTGTGTGTGTTATCATTAATTAACCTTTTATTTAATAGCTCACTGTCTGCCTCTCCCCTTCCTGTCTTCCTGTTTGCGCCACTTTATATCAAGAATAGAATAATAACACAAACGTGACCACCAGTTTCCTGCAGCCTATATACATTGTGTTTCCAGTTAACCCTTCCACATACGGTCACCATCACTTGCAAGAGGAACAGTCAACGTAGTCAGTCATTTCTCTCCATTAAATACAAAAGTAAATACAAATCAAGGTGTCATCAAGTGCAGTCGGGATAATCATTTTTTTTAATCACTTCCCTCCATTAAATAAAAATAAACACCATATGATTAAAGTGACATTAACTCGTGTTTTCCCAGGCTCACGTATATCCCTTCATCACACTTCGAGGGGAAAAAAGATTGGCTCTACACTGAATAATCCTGTATGTAAAACCAATCACTATCCTCTACAGCATCCAGGCATAGTTTGTGTTCGACAAGATTACAGCTGAAGGCAAGAACGAAACGACACAAATAACAACTATATTACACAAAAACACGATTCCCAGTGTTTCAGATAATAGCGTGCTGGAGATCTGTAATTATTTTTGATGACAGTATATCTATATCTTTCACATTAAAAAGGCATTTCATTTCCTCCCTCCCTCCTCCTTTTCCATTTGCTCTTCTTTATCATTCTTCTTCTTTGCCACACATTCTCTCACTCTACTTTACTATAGTTATTATAGCGTAATAAAACAGCTTTACGAGTATATGGACCAATAGGCCTGTTGATGTTTGGATGTCCTTTGTATTCCTTTGTATTCTTCCTCCTATTACTGTTCCTCCTCCTCCTCCTCTTCCTCTTTTTTTTCCTCCTCCTTTTAATCCCATCTTTCTTCTTCCTTCTCCACCCCCCCACCCACCCCAGCTCACTCGTATCCATGTTTTGTGCACGTCCAACCAACCAACCATTCATTTGCTAAATCCAGAAACCCAAACCTGGCCAAACGAGCCGTAAATCTTTCCCTCCTGACGGTGTGTTGGTCATTATGGCAGACAATCACAGCAGGCCACGTCTGCCACCAAAACCACCACCCAAACCATTACTACTACCACCACCACCACCACCACTATAATTGACGACCACCACCCACAAATCATTACTACCACCAACATGACGACGACCACCACCACTACCACCACCACTATGACGACGACCATTACCTACCACCACTAAAACTACCACCACCCACCACCAACACCACCACCATCCAAACCATTATCACCACCACTACTATCACTACCACCAATACTACCATCATCATCATCATCATCATAACCACCACCACCACGTACCGTTACCTCACACATGAAATCTTAGAAGAGCAGTCCAGGTGGTACTCGCTCGAATTTCACCTCAAATATATTACAGGTAATGTATAGCGACCAATAATAATGTTACACGTCTATCAGTCAGTGAAGGTCAGGAGAGACTATATTAATTTGTATAATATGTTAATGTATACAGAGACGCCTTATTATGAAACCTTTACTAACCAGCCATGCAACCACTCCAATCTCTCATAATAAGCCTACCAACCACATCTGTCTAAACATTGCCCACCATTGCCCATCTGTCTAAAGCTTGCCCACCACACCTGCCCACCTAACCTTTTCTAACCAGCCAACCACATCAATCTCTCATGATAAGCTTGCCCACCACACCTGCCCACCTAACCTTTACTACCCAGCCAACCACATGATAAGCCTGCCCACCACATCTGTCTAAACATACCCAGCTTGCCCACTACACCTGCAGGTCACGGTAAAAGTAGGTCAGCTTTCGTGGTTGGGTTGGTTTGGTGTTGTGAGGAGATAATGGAGAGGCAGGTAAGGCTCCTCTTTGCTCTTACCTCCATCTATACCCTACACACACACACACACACACACACACACACACACACACACGCACGCACACACATACACACACACACACTCACTTATCCACTCACTCACTCACACTTATCCACCCACACACACACACACAAACACACACACACATACATACACACAATACACACACACACACACACACACACTTCACTAGACATAAACACCAACAAACACAGATAATAATATACTCATGTTGTCATACGATATTCGATTCTACATTCAACTCTCATTTCCATTTCAACCTCATATTTCTTTCACTGTCCCTCCTCCTCCTCCTCCTCTTCCTTTTCTCCCCTCTTCCACATCCTACTCCACCCTACTAACATCTTCCACTCCCTTGTCCACATTCACCCACGTTCTCTGTGTTATGCCGCCCATTCAGCCTTACGCCCATACTCGTCCATACCTATACAACGCCCATACACACATACACACTTAGTTAAAACATGTGCCACCTACGCTACACACACACACACACACACATATATACACACACACACACACACACATATACACACACACACACACTTAGTTAACATATGTTCCACCTACTACACACACACACACACACACACACACACACATATATATACATACACACACCCATCCACACCCACACCTACATCCACACCCACCCATACCCATCTATACCAAAAACAACTTATGAGGTCAGTAGCCCCAACGTCAAACCCACCCACCCACCCACCCACCCCCGCCCACCCGGAGAAATGAGGTCGGGCGTGCGGTTCCGGGCGCCCGTTGTGGTGACCAGAGGGTGGGTGGGTGGGTGGGAAAGTGGGTGGGTGGGTTATTGGAGAGGAAAGTATAGCAGAGGTCAGTGTATTTCACCTGTGTGTGGGTGGGTTGATAAATGTGAGTGAGTGTGTGCGTGTGGGGGTGGATAAATGTGTGTGTGTGTGTGTGTGTGTGTGGTGTGTGTGTGTGTGTGTGTGTGTGTGTGTGTGTGTGTGTGTACAGTAAGAGATTGAAGACTGGTTAGTTTTGTGCATTGTAATGGGTGGATGAACGAAGGAGTGGGACGAGGAAGTATATATGATAAACAAGTGGGTAAGTCGAGAGAATAAAAGAAGGTACAAGAGAGAGAATAAAAGAAGGTAAAAGAGGGAGAATAATAGAAGGTAAAAAAGAAGGAATAAAAGAAGGGAAAAAAGGAAGTACAGTATAAAAGAAAAAAAGTTAAAATAGAGATGCTGATAATGACGGAAAACGACCTCATTACGTAAATCAACTCATATGTCTTTACACTTGATAGTAAAAGATAATGAAGATATTTATAAAGAAATGAAGAGTTGGAGAACAATTGACAACAAGGAGTTTCTCAGATTCCCAGACAAACTTTTACCGACAAACTTTGACCAGCAAACAGACACACAGACAGACACAAAAACACACAAATAGATGGACAAATATACACACATACAGAGACACACATACAGAGACACACATACAGAGACACACACACATAGACAGACAGATATACACACAGACACATACACATATACACACACACACACACACACTCATACACATACACACACAAACAAGCAAACAGGCAATTTAATTCCACACACGATTACCAAAAGACAATAACAGAAAGAATACGCAATAACTACAAAACAAAGAAATTAAAATGAGGATTTAAAGTTAAAAAATAATTTCCAGAGTACATCTTACGAATCCTCTCAGTAAATGTCAAAATATACATATATAAGCATTGGGGAAAACTGACCTACCTTGAACGTGTAACCTTATAAGAAAAGTGGTTTGAGTAAAAAAAAAAAAAAAAAAAAAAAAAAACTGTGTCTGGCCAATCGAAGACTACTGATTCCTCCAATATGTGCAACAAAACAAACCAGAACCATGCACCCGTACAGTGAGATTATAATTATGTTTGTTTCTGGCACGGGTTGGAGGGCTGTGAGGCATTCATTTCACAGACAACATGAATGGGGCGTGGATAGTAACCAGACCAGACCTGACCAGACCAGACCAGTCAATCAGTACACGTGGATGATATTGTAAAGGGCAGTGAGGAGGGATATCATATCATTATTTTTTCTCTCTCCTCTGTCCCCAGAAGTCGGTCGAGGAATGTTAAGAACCCCACGTGATGTTGTCAGAATAGTGGAGGTGAGTTTAAGTCCTTCCAATATTGCCACGAAACACTTATACCTACTGTATATTGAAGGAGTATGTTTTGTAGCATAGCTGGAAGGAATGAGAAGCCACCAACTCTCATACAAGATCACAGGGACCTTATAGTTAATGAATGTCTGGAGGTGAGGTTAAGTGTTGTGAAGAGGTCAAAGATTGGAGAGAATGATATTATTATTTCTATTGATATGACTATTACACCCATTATTGGTTTTGTTTGTATGGGTTTTGGGTTTTTATCTCCGTCTTTTTTATAGCGGGAGGACAATGGGGACCTATAGTGAATATCATACATAAATAATACTCGTGAATCATAATGAAAGCTCCGTTGATGGACTGAGTAATATACCACATATTTTGCCTCTCGCCTTCAGTTTTCACCAAATTTCCCAACACGACTTTAGACCCGCCTCAGAAAGTTATGTGTTTACCTTTACGAAAATATTACCAAAGGTGCCCGGGCCTCGTGACTGGCAACAAGTGAAAAGAGATTTTGGGTGATTTCGACTCTCTGTTTAAGGAGTTATTCTTTTACAGTAAATTGGAGGGAAACTGATTCCTTTCAACGATGCCACGCAACAGAAGAATCCCCATTGGAAACATCTTTTAAGGTCGTCTGTTTCCTGACATAGTTTGGAGGAATCAGAAGCCCTTCAATTCATCTCCCTTTCCCCATCCTTATTCTCCCACCTTTTACTTACTTCACTGTATTTCCTCCTCTCCTCCACTTTCCCTTACTTTTCATTGTTTTTTCCTCCCAACTCTTATTCTCATTCTCTATTTCTGTCTCATGTAATTTCCTACCCTATACAAGGCTGACTGGAACTACCTAGTCCTCCAAACCCTGCTAAAAAAATTGATTATATCACTATGTGGCATAGATTTAATTTTCATAAGACAATTTATCATGTTTTTTTGCAAACCAATGCCTATATCTCTTAAAACACACACACACAAACATTAATACTATAAAAACGCTCAGTCTTGCAAATGATGTGGAAATTATTGTAGATACTCTATGATTCGAGTTCATAATTAAAGATCTCCAGCAAAAGATAATAACAAGAAATCATTCGATGGCAACACCGCCCCTTAAAGATGCCAGCGACCACTCGCCGTTTGCTATCTTTATTTTTTTGTAACCTTGACCTTCGACCGATTTTGCCAAAAGTTAATCATTTTGTTTTGTGATGAATATCTATCAATAGAAAAGAAATGAACATCATACGGCTAAACCTGTGGACGCTAGACATTAACAAACACACGAACAGATAAATGAATAAATATCCGGCACCGAAAACAATACACCTCCCCCTTAGGGGCGGTGTAATAATAGTGTCACATACAGCACAGACAACCTGCCCACAACATCTCACAACAACCCATCAATTAGTGCTGGAGACATTGTTGTTCAGAGAGAGAGAGAGAGAGAGAGTTCTGTGTGTGTATGTACACACACAGACAGAACTCTCTCTCTCTCTCTCTCTCTCTCTCTCTCTCTCTCTCTCTCTCTCTCTCTCTCTCTCTCTCTCACAAAAAAAAAAAAAAAAAAAAATCCTGACAAAAACAGGTAGGAAAAAAATAATAGTGCTCAAGACCAACCTAAAATGGAGAGAAGAAAACCCGCTTTTAGACCGTTGAGAAAGTTCCCCTGAAATAGCGAACACACACACACACACACACACACACACACACACACACACACACACACACATATTTTCTATATTTCTTCTTTATTTTTTATTTATTTATTTATTTGTTTTCTTACTTATGTCTATTTTTTTTATTAATGTTTGTGTCATCGCCCAGCACAATATAATTTTCCAAACCACAGTGATGAGAGACAAAATATATCTGGTGTGTGTGTGTGTGTGTGTGTGTGTGTGTGTAAGAGAGAGAGAGAGAGAGAGAGAGAGAGAGAGAGAGAGAGAGGATGAATAACAGAGAGAAGGAATGAGTAAAGAGTTTGTGTGAATAAGTAAGAGAATAAAAAAAAAGGTTAAATATATAAGAGGTAGAGTGAGTGAGTGAGTGAGTGAACGAGTGAGTGAGTGAGTGAGTGAACGAGTGAGTGAGTGAGTGAGAGAGGTGAGAGCATCGACCTTTTTTTCCCACCACCACCCACCCTCGCTCCAAAACCCACGAGGTGACGATGACGAAGACGACGACGTGACCCACCCCGCTCAGCAGTTTCTTTTGTTTTCATTTTTTCTACGGTGACTGAGTTATTTTTATTTTTTATATGATTATTATTTATGGCTCCTCACACCAGTGCATGTGCTCGAGTATGTATCTATCTATCTATCTATCTATCTATCTATCTATCTATCTATTTATCTACAGTATATATCTATCTATCTACCTATCTATCTATCTACGGTATATATCTATCTATCTATCTATCTATCTATCTCTCTATCAATGAATACATTTGGCGATGAATTTGAATTGGATATTTTTGTTTCCTATTTTTCTTCTGCTTCTCCAAATCTAACATGTCAACGTTGAAGGAACCAATGCGTGAAATCATACATATCCCTTCTCAACCCTCCACTAATTAAATATGATAAAAGGGGGAAGGCTTTAATGGGACCCTGTGATGTAGTTAGAAAATTAGAGGTAAATGAGTACTCCAATTAGTGCCTCGAAAAAACAAAACAATAGGGGAGGAACTTGTTCGTGGTATAGTCATGTAGGAGGAATCAGAAGCCTCCAATTTTCATACACGATCACAGGGTCCTTAACAAAAGTCCATATAATTCTGCAGTAGATTATTCGTAACCTTATATGTTAACCAAAACTGTAAACAGAAAATTATTACTGTGAGAGGAAAGACTCGTGGGAACAGACGAGGCAGAGATTGATAAATGAGGTTGAAGTTAGTCTGAGCTGAGTTGAGACGAGACGAGGTGAGACAAGGTGGGACGGCGTTCGTGAGCTCAGTGTGCGTGTACATACATTACACACACAAACACACACACACACACACCATGACCTTGACCTAGGTACATTCCACTCCTCTACAAGACACCACTCAGGCCCAACTCCCCATTTAAGGGAATAGGGGGCTGGGGAAGGAGGAGGGAGGTGAGGAAGGAGAAGACTGGCGAAGGAGAAGACTGGGGAAGGAGAAGAAGATTGGGGAAGGAGGAGAAGATTGGGAAAGGAGGAGAAGATTGGGAAAGGAGAAGAAGATTGGGGAAGGAGGAGAAGATTGGGGAAGGAGGAGAAGATTGGGAAAGGAGAAGATTGGGGAAGGAGGGGAAGATTGGGGAAGGAGGAGAAGATTGGAAAGGAGAAGATTGGGGAAGGAGAAGATTGGGGAAGGAGACTGTCGAGGAGGGGACGGTGGGTGAATGACAAGTGACCGACGAAGCTCATTGTAAAATTCTAGTTCGTGGAAATCGGCTCCTCCTTAGAAAATGTTGTGTAATGGTTTTCTTGTTTATCATCAGGTGCTTACAGGTGTAGTCTATTTTTCTATTGTTCTTATTCTCGGTCAAGAGTGTGTTGTTAATGTAATTGTCTTTGTGTGTGTGTGTGTGTGTGTGTGTGTGTGTGTGTGTGTCTCTGTCTGTCTCCCAGCAGTTGCCTGAAAGAACGAAAATTTTAAGTCTGTCTGCATGTCGTTTTTGTTGCTTCTAACTTTCACATCACATCACATCTCTCTCTCTCTCTCTCTCTCTCTCTTTCTCTCTCTCTCTCTCTCTCTCTCCTACATATCACTGCTGCTTAGTTTTACCACACAGTCACTGCCACTCCCACTCCCACTCCCACTCCACAGACTGTACGTAACATCACTAGACTGTTATTGTGAAGGTTTGTGGCGGTCGATTTAGGCTTGTATCTCTCTTGACCTCAGACGAAAATAAATACAAACAAAAATGATAAATTGAGACGGAGAAACACAATCGTAAAATTATAATATTTATTTTTAAGTTCTTTATTTACCTTTACCATAAAATTAGGTTACATAAATGGGTATTGATGGTAGATAAATGATGTGGTGGTCGAATTATTAACACCTACAAAACAAAAATGGTAATAACTGTATTTGTGTTTTTTTTTTTATCATAGTTAGGGGTATAAATTTCCACTCGGGTTTTACGGTCAAGGGAAACTCCACAACATTGTGTGAAAGAAAACGGAGGGATCAGGGGTATAGGAGGGGGGAGTTAAATAGGCGGAAAAATGTTAAGAGAGTCAAAGGAAGGATGGAGAAGAAAGCAAGGAAGAAGAGAAAGGAGAGAAGGGAGAGAAAAAAGGAAGGAAGGAAAAAGAGAAAGGAGAGAAGGGAGAGAAAGAAGGAAGAAGAGAAAGGAGAGAAAGAAGTAAGAAGAGAAGGAAGAAGAGAATGAGAGAAGGAATAGTGGAAGAAGAGAAGGAGAGAAGGAAGGAAGGAAGAAGAGAAGGAGAGAAGAAGAGTGGACGGAGAATATGGGTGAAGTGAAGTGTGAAAGAGAGAGAGAGAGAGAGAGAGAGAGAGAGAGAGAGAGAGAGAGAGAGAGAGAGAGAGAGAGAGAGAGAGAGAGAGAGAGAGAGAGAGAGAGAGAGAATGTGGGGGGTGGAGGGGTATTGGAAGGGTTACATAAGGGAGACTCAACCGGTTTTGTTTGGGTGAAAGCGGAAAAGAAAGCAACACAAGCCACACCCTTCCTGCCCTGTCACCCCTTTCACCCATCCCTGCACCCATTCCTTCACCCATCCCTTTCCTGCACTGTCACCCATCCATCCATCCCTTCACCCCTTTCACCCACCCCTTCACCCACCCTTTTCCTGCCTTGTCACCCCTTCCATTCCATTATCTCCTTTCCCCCCTTCCACACCCCCAACATACCACACCCACCACCACAATCTCT
>JAWZYT010001800.1:0-42852 GCA_034508575.1 Petrolisthes manimaculis | reverse complement strand
GTAGGTGGTGTAGGAAGAGATGGTAGCCTATGTGAATAAAGAGATGTAAGTTAATGGGAGTAGGAGGTGAGGAAGTGGAGTAACTCGTGCACTAACTTGACAAAATTGTTATGGACCAACATATTAAAAGGAGGAGACTTTATTTACGACATTAGAACCAGTAAGGTAGCGTCTCCTCATAGTGTGATGCTCCTTATGGGGATAAAATACTTTTGATAGATTGGAGTGCATTGATTCCTCCAAAGTATACCAGGAAACAGACATAAATGAAGAAAATTGATGGTATCCTTTTGCCTGGAATAGTTTGGAGGAATCTTTTGCTCCAGATTTACCACCCAAAACAATGTGCTATATAACTAACCCCTTAATCTCGTGAGCAAGTGTACAAGAAGTGGACATCTAAAGGGGAACTAAGGGTAAAGCAGGGTAGAGCAATACAACCTAAAGGAGGAGAATGAATGGTGAAGTACCCGTATGGAAAACAAAACAGGGTGTGAAGGGAAACATCATCAGAAAAGAGAAAAAGGGGAGGGTGGAAATAGAAAGATGGAACACATGAGAGAGAGAGAGAGAGAGAGAGAGAGAGAGAGAGAGAGAGAGAGAGAGAGAGAGGGAGAGAGGTCAACTAAGAAAAAGAAAAATACTAAACTGACCAGGCACATACAGGCTAGGTTATACACACACACACAC
This sequence comes from Petrolisthes manimaculis, assembly GCA_034508575.1. Lineage (NCBI taxonomy): Eukaryota > Metazoa > Arthropoda > Malacostraca > Decapoda > Porcellanidae > Petrolisthes > Petrolisthes manimaculis. Next base: position 42,162 of record JAWZYT010001800.1, on the reverse strand, counting down.
ACACCGGTAAACACCCAGAGCCTATATAAAGATCAGATTATCTACACAAAAAGTTACATACCAGATAAAAGAAAAGAAAGGCAATACCCACCGAGGTCAGAATTACATATATATAGCCTACCCCGAATGGCCCAAATCAAACATTATCCAGACTAAGGTATACCGTAGCCTAATATTACTGTCCTCACCAAATACACACAGTTACCGCCACACCTGTCACTACCATTTAACATTAACGACATTCTATCATTGGTTTCTCGTTTTGTATTATCGTGTATGTGTGTGTGTGTCTTTTAAGTATTCTCTCATGGTTGTAAGTAATTTCTCAGTTCAAAGAGTTGGGTTGTAAAGTAGCAATAGAAAACTAGTGCAACGAAACTAATAATTGTGGAATACAAGTAGTACAAACCTGAAAGACCTATTCGCAACCTTTGACAGGATCCTGACAGGCACCGGGTCCTCATACATATTTTCATCAATCTCATTACAAAGAAATATAGTACAGAAACAGTCTATGTGAAGAAAGAATACAATGTTATCTGATTCACGAAGCTATATAAATAAACCCAGATATATATACTGAATATGTAAGGCACGAGAGCCGGTTTGAAATGTTAATTAAAAAGTTATGCGAGAAAAGAGTGAGGATATCGCGGTACAAGATCTCTCCCGTTGTGTTATAGCGTTGCTGGGATACATCGTACCTCTGGCAGCCCCGAGGTGAGGGAGGGAGGGAGGGAGGGAGAGGAGTGGGAGGGGGGGGGGGATACTAGAGTCAGTCACTAAATGCCAGTAGTGACGTCATCAACTGCCAGCCTCCCCTTGAATTTCCAGCTAAAAAATGAAAAATAGGCTGAACAAAAAGACGCCCGGTCCGTGAACGTCATGAACTTGCGTCATTTATGGACGTATTGGTGACCACGACAGTATTAATCTGGGGTCTCACGTGTAGCCTATCTGATATCAGGGTAAGGTCAGAAGTGCTGGCCTAGGTCACACTGATATAAGGGGGATAATAAAGGATGAGGGTCAGTTATATATTACGTTGTTGTTGTGTGCACTGCCATAAATGTTATAGATATTTTATTATAGAAATAATTTTGTTACTCCCCGGAATGGTTCGATTCTGCAGAACTGGACATGAAGGGTAACATTATTGACAAATAGTAGGATAAAAGTATTGTTAATATTTCTAATCATCATAGCATATAATTATTGCTAAAATTAAGACAACTTGGGTGATATATAGTTTTCTCATCAACAATATATACTTTATGTAAGAGTTTCTCAAAGATGTTGCTTAATATGTGTGTACTGTAGGCTAATATTTTGTTGATTTAGCAATGTACCGGTAATATTTTGTATGCCTGAAGATCTGACAAAAAAAAAGGTTTAATGAAAATACAGGTTAGGAGGATATCGTATGTGCTGACCAGTATATAATAATTTATATAATACTCGTAACTCCTGGCTTGAATTAATACTATAACGTACATACATACATACATACATACATTCACAACCAATGCATAAATATGGTTACCCGGTACATAAACTAGTCTAATCTATCGTGGGAATTTTAACTGAGATTCGTATTTGTATATAATCTGGTATCCTGGGAAAGAACAAGTCGACCAGTAGCCTAAATAACGAGTGAGTCTCCAGTGGTTATGATTAGTTCCCGGAATGAGACTTAATAGTATTGGACAACCGTACACGACTAGAAGGGCTCCAGCAGATACTTAGTGTGTGTATGTTTTTTTTTTTTTTTTTTTTTTTTTTTTTAGAAGCATCGAGTTTACGAGGTATCTATGAGCTACCGTACCTTCCAAACAGTTACCGGTAAACTCGTCCGGGCTACTATTACCCCAGTACATATTCTACATTTATAAAGAAAGGGATATAAAGCTTAGGAAACTAGTACGGTACCTATATGGTATGACGAATCTTCCCACAGTGAATAAATAGTAGTGTTGGTAAACTTAAAAGGAGAGATTAGCTTTATGGTAAATTGGAGAGATATTGATTCCTCCTAACTTTGCCAGGAAACAGACAACCATAATGTTACTTACTACAATAGGGGGATCTGTTGTTTCGTGGCATAGAGGGAAGGAATCAGAGACCTTCCAATTCACCAACAAGAAAATCTCCCCTTAAGCATTTTTAAAGTCTGTAGATTTCCGAATGTACTATAAGTAAACGAAAGACAGACCAATCCATCCATACGTCTGCTGTGTAAATGTCGACAACAACACAGAGGGCGAATAGATAAATTATGTTGTATGACACGAGGACCCTCCATTATCGCTCGTGACCTGACCCATGACCTGAAAAACGACTGTCGGTCCGCAAAGCAAACAACCTCATCTCTTCATAACGGTAACGCCATGACAGAAGTGAGGAAGGCAAAGTGATACAATACACACACACACACACACACAGCATCCCCATTAGCTCAAGACACACAGTTCAACGTGGCCAGGAAAGGTATCAATGGGGGGAGGGGAGAGGAACATGAGAAGGAGGGAAGAGAGGACGAGAGACAAGTGAATAAAATGAGAGGAATTAAACTATTAAAGTATACGAAATGGGACAAGGGGGGAGAATATAAGAGTAGGCTATGCAGATAAAGAGGACATGTAAGTGAAGAAATTAGGAGAAAGGAAATGAGAGAACGGGGAAATTAAAAGAGTGAAGGTGAGAAATGTGGAAAGGACAAGGGGATGACTGAGCAAGATGAGGGGATGTGGTGGGGAGAAGAAAGACATGAGGGGAACAGGGGGTAGAGAGAAGTAAAGGACATTTAAACAGCAAACTATCTAATGGTCATTGGAAGGCTGATTGCTTATTTGTCTATGAGAGAGAGTAACTTAGAGGGGACAGAAGACAGAGAGAGAGAGGGAGGGGACACAGGAAAACAGGGAGGTGTGTGTGTGTGTGTGTGTGTGTGTACAGAGGAGGCTTGAAACTAAACACTGCTACCTTCACGTCCTGGGGTTTGCTCAGATCTGTGCGGGCCCGACTCTGAGTAAACGTTTTGCAACGCACTCAGTAAACGCCCACCTCAGCGGCTACACTATCAAGGAGCAATGCATACCTCGTCAATGCCTTATGTGTCCGGGGAAGTGCTCGGGCCTTTCACGGTGGTGGAGTGTGGGTGTGGGAGAGATGGATGGATAGATGTGTGTGTGAGGGGAAGAGGGAGGGGGGAGTGATAATGGTTGGGAGAGATTGGTGTGGTGATGAGATGAAAGAATGAAAGACCGAGTGGACTGAGAGGAGAGGGTAGTCATTCAGTGGAAAGAGGGTTTGTGTGGAACATGAAGGGAGGGATGAATGGAGAGTGGAGGGACGGACTCTGAAGCACAGGGGAGATATAGAAGAAAGGAGTGGTTGATAAGTGAATGGCAGAGGAATGGTGGAAACGAGTGAATGTTAGAAGGGTGACGAGATATCAAGCATGACATCCGGGTCATGCAACAGGATGGCGTGAGCTACTGAAATAAAAATCAATGATAAAAATGAACCAGGTGTCGAGTAGATAACATGAATATAACGTGGGAGGAGAACACTAAGATAACAAGGAAAGGCATTCATCCATTACACAGAGAGAGAGAGAGAGAGAGAGAGAGAGAGAGAGAGAGAGAGAGAGAGAGAGAGAGAGAGAGAGAGAGAGAGAGAGAGAGAGAGAGAGAGAGAGAGAGAGAGAGAGAGAGAGAGAGAGAGAGAGAGAGAGAGAGAGAGAGTGTGTGTGTGTGTGTGTGTGTGTGTGTGTGTGTGTGTGTGTGTAATAATCATGGCCCTGGGGTGAGGTAGAGGATCACCGAGTCACACAACACATCAATAATGCTGATAAGAGCAGATGAATATGTGATGACAATAATTAATGGAATGCAGGTGAAAGTGATTGATTACCTAAACGAGGACAACAAGCCTAGTTCAGAATAGACCAATACCACGAGAATGACAGGTAATGCCATCCACAAATACATGTATCTGGGTAACCAAGAGTAAATTGGAATAGGCTATGTAGGCTAACCTTTGACTACTCTCTAAAGGACGATCACAAAAAAAATAAAATAATAATAAACACAAACACAGAAGCAAATAAATACACTGGAGTAATTTCTTTTATTTATTAATCCGCGTACAGCCTAGCCTTTCCTAGCTGACTTGTATAACCTAAAGAGTGAAGAGTGGAGAGTTGAGCAGCAGCTGGCACCACTACCACCACCACCTGGAGTGCAACGAGAGGGCCACTGCACCTTTAACTCTGCCAGCTGCATCACGTGACACTCCGCCACCCACGCTCTAAGTTACATAGTAAACAAACTGACTCCACTGCAAAAATATCCATTCAGACAAACAAGAAATTTACAATAACTTATCCAGTACTTCGATAGCCTCAATTTTGATAGGGTCACTTTTACCCGATAAATTTACCACGACATTAACTTTCTTACCATGCTTCTCTCCCACAATCAAAATATTCTGTAAGATCATTGTTTATCTACAATTATATCTGACATAAGATTAGGAAGCTGTATAGGCTAACTAATCAGTGTTTATATGCTTTATTAAATTTATCTCATCGCCATAATGTGTTATACTTCCAACACTGTACTAATTCCAAACTTCCAAATCAACCAAAAATATTCTGTACAACACAAGCTACGGTACATCAGTAGCCTAATACAAACAATGGCAGAACATGTAGGCTATATATAATCATGTAGGTAATTACGGTATAAAGGGATGTGTGGTGGACGTACTAGAGACAGGCAGGCAGGGTAGTATCATGTTCCTCCTGCAATACCAACACAGAAGGCCGGAGGCAGTGTACGGACAATGGAAAGTAATAGGCTACTGCCACAATACCTCAGTGCTGGAGGAAAGCGAGGCAACCTTCAAGAAAAAAAAGTATATATGTAAAACACAAATGGTGGCGTCATGGTCTCTATCTATGACGTCTTGTGGTATTATACAAGTCACCTTTCAAATCCCTAAAAACATGAAAACGGGGTCATGAGATGACCATGACCGTATCACTGAGCTCAGTAACGGATGTTATGTTATAACAGACTACAAATTGATATTAAAAATCATAACTATATGAGAAAACTATGGTCATACGTATATACATATTTTAATATGTATTTCAACTCTTTCATTTGACACTAAGTCTTATTTATATGTGTGCTAATACCGTACATCATTTTGGTTAATTATCCTGTCCACTGCAACGTTTGGGTCTATTTGTCTCGTCGGATAGTTTGTCTCCACAGACAGTTTATCTTGAGTTGATAAATACAATGTCGACACTGTTTGTTTTTATAAAGCTACCCACACTTAATCTCACCTTACTCATTTACATAGTGAGCCCATTTTTTTGGTCCGCCACTTAAGTAGGCAATAATAGCTTTAGCTGTAGCCGAAAGCAGAAAAAAAAACATGTAATACTTCAAACCCACCAAACCACAGGGAACTTTAAACTCACTCATTGTTTATTCACGTGGAATTGTGAAGTGCCATCCAATTCCAGCATCCATCTCCAGGGACAAGACAATATCTCACTCCCCGCAGCCACATTTCTTTATGGAAGTAGTGCCAAGTATTGGTGGTAATTGACGAGGAGTAAATAAGTAACATCAAAGTGAGATAAAGCTGAAACACGGAGGCCAGTCACTCTGGACCAACACCACACAAACATGCCACTATTGACATCCGTTCTTGTTACTACATATCCCAACTTACGATCACTCCTTTGGTCTCAGTTACACGGCAATAATAATAACCTACAAGGAGAGAAAAGTAGCTTGTTCAAGTATACGTGCGTAAAGGAAATAGAAGGGAACACATTTCAAAATCCAGCTGTAAGATTTCCCCGGCAGTCCTCCCATTGATGAGGCAGAGAAGTACCGTCCCGCGTAAAGGTGGTGTTGCCGTCCACCACAAACACGAGGCATTTTATTTCCAACACCTCGTATCCCACACCACCATCTCCGCTGTCATGCCTCTCGTCAATATTGCTTTTTAGGGAGATCTATGAAAGTGAGTAGCTGGAACATCATTGCACAAGGAGTTTTATATAAGCCAAGACAAGGCGTTATTTTCTCCCCAGTGAACCCTGGAATGGAAGAAGAGGCCGGGCCTAATATAGACCTGTCTGAAATAATTAACGTCCAGCACATTCTTCAATAGCTTTCCCGCGTTTTTATAGCATTCCACCCGCGGTGAGTAACTCTGTACATTTGACCTCCAATCACAATGCCAATTACTTTCGCGTTGGTGTTAAGCTGTAAACCTATAACATAGATGATGAGAACATTAATATATGATGACAAACTATAGTAACTTATTCTGTGGTGGCTGTTCATGTAATACGTGTAGTTTTTGAGGGAGGGCCAGAGTGTGACGTCAGAGGATGGGGTGGCGGGGGTGAGGATGTATGTATGTCCCTGGCTTCCCTCGTGTGCCCATTGCCCTCTCGTGTTCTTTCTTATCTTTAATACATGGACTCCCCTTAGGCCTATTTACTTTATACATTACCATCCCTTCTTTTTCTTGCGGATACACTACTAAGGAAACATTTCAATGGAAAGGTTTGGTGACCATTGCAAATTATATCGGACATAGGCTAGGCAAGAGGATGAGGCCTAATCACCCTAGTAGGCCTCTGGTTAAGGCCTACGGTAATCTAGGTCGAGGGGTGTCACCTACCTTGAGGAGAGGAGAGGACGGAGGGCAGGTAGCAGGGCGGAGTGGCAGTGTTGGCACTGTGAGTATTAGTAGTGTCAGACAGAGGTCGAATGTCCTACCTCTTATCAACACACATACACAACACTATCACTGGTATTCTCTGGTAAGGCACGTCATGTACACATTACTACCACAACTGTAGAGCCCTAACACAGATGACCATGTGATCCAATTGGCATGTGGTTTGGAAAGACACGCACAGCTAGAATATCCGGCCCGAGAGAGCTGACGCGTTGCCGCTCCCCTCAGCGTCGAGATGCGAACTGAGGTAATTTGGTGTAACCTCGCGGGTCGGATGGTGACTGTGGTCGCTGTGGCGAGGGCGGGACACGACGCATGCGCACTCTCCACCCTTCCACGTCCACCACTTCTTATCTCTCCCCTCCCTCGTCCTTCCCTGCACCTAACAGCTACACTTCTAACGCCGTACTCTTAGTCAGACCCGTAAAACTACAATTACTCTACATTCAGTCGAAGATCATATTAATAACTCACGTATAATTCTGTATTGCTGTCTTGAGAACCTAATTGTGGATCTTACTAACTCCTCACTGGTTGGGGTTATTATTGGCTTAGGTCCCTGATCCTGAAGGACTAGAATTACGACGAACAAGCCCCGGGGAACTGTAATTTGTTGTTATCTTCACCGAGGAGCTGGTTGGGTGTTGCTGGGGGAAGGTGACGCGGCGGGCGGAAAGGGCACGACGCATGAGCTCTACTCGCCACCACCACCTCCCTCCTAATCCTGAGCTCACCTGGCCCCACCACGCAATGCATTAATTACTTCTCCACCCACAGCCTGTGTGTACGACCTGACCTTTGTACACCTCCTCCACCACACACACCACAACACCAACTCTACAACTTCAAATAAAATACACACATTTTTATACACGTCAAATGCTATATTGGATAAAATGGAAGGAACGAAGAAATGTTGGATATAATGGAATGAACGAAGAGATGTTGGATATAATGGAATAAACGAGGATATGTCAGAGCCTCCACTGCTGGCTGACCTTAAGACTTTGCTGATATTTTGCCATATATAAATAAACCTCATTAAATTAACTACCTGATTTCCTAAGAAACAAAGGAATGTACAGCAGTGGCCTAATGAGACGTGGCTTGTCACAGTTTAACAAAACCTCAATGAAACACGAACATAAAAAAATGGCGACCCTAAAGTTAGCAGTAACAACAACAAAAACAAATCACTTGTTTGTTATATAACCACTCTCTACGCTACAGTAAACAGGGGTATAAAGATCACTTGACAAAAGGTTAAAATGATACGCTAGGATTAAAGGACAACAGATACGAGGAAGTGGTGGTGATGGAAGAGATTGAGTCAGTCAGTGAGGCAAATCTGTGAGTCAAGTCTATGGGTACATGGCGCACGGTTTGATGAAGTCCACTCTTCTCTCTCTCTCTCTCTCTCTCTCTCTCTCTCTATTCTCCTTCACTGTCTTGGTCCCACCCATTCATCTTCTTTATTCTCTCACCCTTCATACCTCGTCTTTCATCTCATTCCGTTTCTTTACACTCCTTTACAATAGCATCTCCATCTTATGTTCTCTCTTGCACTTATCCCTCTTTTCCTCCACATCTCACGTTTCAATCTCCCAAACATATCTCACCCTTCTCTTTTCCCCTATCCATCCTTATATCAAAACATTATCCCCCCTTCTCTCTCTCTCTCTCTCTCTCTCTCTCTCTCTCTCTCTCTCTCTCTCTCTCTCTCTCTCACACACACACACACACCTGTACCTCAACCCCCGCCCCAAATGCCGGTCAAGGTGTTGGCCAGTCACCATCCCCACGCCAATACACGCCTCCCTCGCCTTTGTGTCTCCCCCCACCCCCACCCACCCCCATCCCACAACACCCCCACCAGCTGAAAATCCGTCCCTGTACTGAAATACCGCGGTGGAACAATAAGGTTTGGGTGAGTCAGCAGGATCAGCAACAACGTTTGTTTGCCCTTAATATTGATTTGTCATTCGTATTTTCATACATAGTTATCATAGATAAATAGTCACATAATATACCCTATATTTTCATACCGAGCCTGCGTTTACATTCTCCCATTATTTTCCTATCTGTTTCCTCGTATGTTTTGGGATATTTACTGCATATAATAATAATAATCCCGGGTGTTGTGGCATGATGGTGAGTGGTGAAAATACCCTTTATTATTAGGCCTACTGCTGCTGTTGCTACCACCTTCAATACAAACGTTACTATCACATTCACTATAAACACAATAATTGCTACTGCCACCACCACCACCATCACTACACGAGCTACAGTCATAACACACTTATCACTACCAGCTACCGTCACTATTGTTGTTACCTTGACTACCGCTAGGACCTTATCAACACATCTACTGCCACCACTCACTACTACCTCTGACAACCTCCCACCACTACTCTTACTACCCACCATTACCATTGTCATCAACTTACTCTGCCTTCATCAGTATCTCTGCAACTATTTCTATACTGTTATTATTGTCTTACACTGTCTCTTCCAAATTTCACTGTATCCGTGCTACCATAATTATCAAACCACTTGCACTATACCATTTCTTGTCACATTCCTACTTCAACTAATGCAAGCCTTTGTAATTTCATATCCAGTCTCACCATACTGAAATTTCACTGCATTATACAGTCATATTATTACAGTATTATCCTCCATACCATCACCAGGCACTACCTTCAATATTGTACCTATTCCACACCAAAACATTAACACCACCACCACATAAATATACACCCACGTCATATACATCCAAATAATTAACATCACCATCATCACATATCATCAAGAAAATATCACAGCACACATACTACTTCTATAACTACTACTACCCCCAATATACCAGTCTACCAACACCACTACCACCCCCACACCATCCCTAACACCACTACCAGTCTACCAACACCACCCCCACCATCCAGTACCACCCCACTACCACCCCCATCACCACTACCAGTCTACCACCACCATCACATAATACCACCGACGAGTCCTGGTAACTTGTCTCCCAAGGCCGGGGTTAGGCTACTCTTGCCATCTCTTTCTCCTTCACTATTTTTCTCCCTACCCTCTCTCAGATTATCTCCAAACTTCCCACTCCTCCCCACAGCCTCCAAGGAACAACAGGTCGAGTGGCAAGTGTGAGTACAACATTAAACAGTGTGTCAGAGTGGAATACATAATATATAGCCTAAGGAATGGCAACACACGAGTTACCACGAGATCGCACGTGCGTTGGGGAGTGTTGCCGTCACGAGGCGCCGCGCATTTACTTGAAAAAAAAAAGAAGTTTGTTGTTGCGTGGCATTATTAACCGCACTTTGTTTATAGTTTTTACTCGGGCGACACACACGTCACCTTGAATACGTAAAGAAGCAAGCAGTGTAAACTTTGATGGTGGTGTGATGATGGAGAGAGGGAGAGAGCCTGGAGGGAGGGAGGAATGATGGTGGAGGGAGGGAGAGAGGGTCAGGCAGTATCTATTGTGAGGTACACATTTGGTCAAGCGCATTTGTGTTTTACTGCCCCTCCCTCCAGCCCTCCCCCCCCATGCAACCCTCCCCCCCTATGCAGCCCAGCCCTCCCCTCCCTCCCTCCCTCCTGTAGTAACACCAGTAGCACCGAATCTCTCTCTCTCTCTCTCTCTCTCTCTCTCTCTCTCTCTCTCTCTCTCTCTCATTATAAGTTATGTACTTGGCGTTAGGCATCTCAATATAATAAACCAGCAGAACGTCAGAAGCCCTAATTTGATTTAAGTGCAGCTAATGATTCCTCCAAACTATGGCAGGAAACAGATCCCTTAAGAATTCGAATGGGGGATCTGTTTTGTAACAAAGTTCGGAGGAATCAATAGCCATCCAATATGACCACAATAAAAAAATAAATGAATCGTTAGAAGCCCTCAACTCTGACATTGTAATAGTTATTCCAGTTTTATTATTCCACCACTACAATAATATTACTGTCATGGGGTCACAGGAATAGACAAAATGAAATGGATAGGAGTTAGTTAGTTGGGTTTAGACACTGGAGGATAACGAGAGAAAGATAATGGTTGCAAATGTGTTTAGCAATTTCAAAGTATTCTGTCAAAGCTAAAACTGTAGAGTGTGGTGTGTTAATAATATTTAGAAATGAGAAAAATGACCCTGAATGTGTAATGTATAGTAGGACGAAATCAGATAAATATATAATATTATGTAACATGAGATGACGGAAATTTAAGTATTGGTGATTGCAGTAGTAGAAAATTGACTTAAATAAATATTTTCCTCAAGTACGAAATCTACACGTAATGATCGTGAATAAAACATGGAATGGATGGAATAGACTGGATTTCTGATGAGAGATGGAGATTGGAAAAGTTTTATAATCTTGTGTATTTGGGCGTTGCAGTGAGACTAGTTTGAGTGTAGTTGTGGATTATTGCAGAACGATTTCCAAGTACAATACCACACACACACACACACACACACACACAGAGAGAGAGAGAGAGAGAGAGAGAGAGAGAGAGAGAGAGAGAGAGAGAGACGGCCATGGGGTGTGAGAAAGGTACAGTAGGTGCAGTGAGGGAGAGAAAGAGAGAGGCTGAGTGAGGTGGGGTGGAGAGACAAAAGGAATGTAGAGGATGGGTGGAGGGAGAGAGAGGGGCAGTATGGTGATGCAGAGAGGGAGAGAAGCGAAGGGAGAGAATGAAAAGACAGGCTGGAAGGAGAAAGGGGTAGAGGGGACAAAGAGAAAGAAACAGAAATGGATAGAAATACAAGAGAAATAAATGTGTTACGAAGAAGAATATAATAAGAGGATGAGAAATACATAGAAGAGATAAAAAATTACAGCGAGAAAAAAAATAAGGAAACAAAAAAATTCGTAAGTGTAAAGTGGAAGAAAATAGGAAACACGAATAATAAAAGAAAGGAAAAGGAATCATAGTATATGGAAATTAAGAATGAAAGAAACGTAAAGGGAGGTGACAAGAATATGAAAAGGAAGAAGATGAATAACTGGAAACCAAAATAATAATAAAAAAAAAAGAGGATGAAAAGAATAAATAGAAGAGAAAGGTGGAGATAAAATACATACCAGGACTTCAGAATATAATAAAAGAGGAAGAGGCAAGGAACGAGAAAATGGAGGAATAAAAAGAATAAGAAATAGAGGAAGGAAGGAAGGAGGAAGATTAGGAGTAAGACAGCCTTTGAGGGGGAGGAGTAGGGGGGAAGAAAGAGAAGAAAATGGAGGGAAAGAGGAGATGGAAGAGGTGGAGGAAAAGGAAGACAGGGAGACAAGGGGTTAGTAGCATCCATCTAATTCTAAAGGGAGGACAAGGAAGAGGAAGGGAAAGACATGAGAGGGAGGGGAGGACGAAGGAGTATTTGAGAAAGTAGGGGTGAGGAAAAGGAGGAGGAGAAGGACATGGGAGGGAGGGGAGGGAAGGTGCACATGTAGTAGAGAAAGTAGGGGTTAACAGCATTTATCTAAGGGGAGGAAAAGGAAGAGGAGGAGGAGGAGTAGGAGAAGGACATGGGAGGGAGGAGGAGTAGGAGGGGAGGGAGGGGAGGGGAGGGAGGAGGAGGAGAGGGAGGAGGCGAGGGAGGGTGTAGTAGAGAAAGTAGGGGTCAGTAGCATCCCTCCATTCCATACAAGAGGAGGCTGGCCAGTATTATGATCCTGTGCTGACCGTTGACGTTGGATAACCCCCCTCCCTCTCTCCCTCCCCCTTCCCCTCCTACTCTCCCCCTCCCTCCTACTCTCATGGATACCCCCCCCCCATTCCTCCTACTTTTGGATAACCCCATTCCTCCTACTTTTGGATACACCCATTCCCTCCTATTCTCTCTCCCCTTTATACACACACATATATATACATACACAGCTCCCCCCTCCTCCTCTCTTGGATACCCCCCACCTTTCCTCCCCATCTCTCACCCCCATACACACACATACACACAGCTCTCCTCCCCCTCCGGCACCACCACCACCACCACCAGGTTTTTATGTCACGCTAGGCCGTCCCCCACTTGCCTGGTCACTCACTCCCTCACTCCCCTCCCGAGGCTACTCTGGTGGTGGTAGTGGTGGTGGTCATCTTCCTCCTCCTCCTCTTCCTCCTCTTCCCTTCCCTCCACTGGTCATCACGGTGCTACTGGCTGGTTGGCTGGCTACCTGAACCTCTTTCCTTATACAGTACTGGGGTGTGTGGTGTGCCCTGGCTGAGTGAAGAGGGCCACTGTTGTTGTTGTTGTTGTTGTCACCAAGCGTGCACACATTAAGCAGCTTGGGATGAGTATGATAATGTGTTGTACCGTACCATAGTCATCATCATCATCATAGTCACCAAGTGTGGACTGTCTGCCTGAGGTCATTCTTATTCCGTTGTTGGTCTTGGTCTGATAGATTAGTTCAGTGTCATTAATATCCTTCATTCACAACAACATAATAAATGGAATCTTAGAAAGTTCTTTTTATACTCAAAGAACACATAATGTTCTGTATATTTCCGTTCATGTAATGGCCAAGGACTGCCTTATTTCTAACAGTTACACGATTAATACCGTACACATAATTTAGGTTCAAAATTAATAGTTTTGGGTATACATAAATTTGGAAATAGTAAATTAAATGAGGTAAATGTCCGACTCTATCCAACCACCACCACACTCCAGAGTTAAGGACAGACGACTTGAGGGGCTAATTCACTTTTGTTACATTGGAGTGCCTTGATTCCTCCAAAGTATGACAGGAAACGGGACCAGATGAACAAAAAATAATGGTGTTCTGTTGCTTGGAATAGTTTGGAGAATTCAGTTGCTCCAGATTTACCAACACAGAATATTCGCCCTTAACTCGAAATAATGTCAAGTTGTATCACGTCACATTTGCATATAATTAATAATGACCACAACACACCAGGCAGGGATCCAGGAAAACAAAACAAACAGTACAGGTGGTCAGACTACGGTATAGTTTCAGTTGCTAAGGTTGCATAGTATCACTACACCAAGTTGTATCACTGCACCAAGTTATATGTTCAGGTTTTTTTCAATACAGAATAGTGATTTATTTTTCTTCAGTGGTGTAATCCAGAAATAAAAACAAATACATAAGGTAAATAAACTAACCATTGACATACTTTCTTCATATCTTATTCCCTTTCAACCATGATATATAATTTCAATGTATCCAAAATATATAGTACATTGTTTGTATATATATATATATATTTTTTATCTGACAGGTCATCCACGAGAACAAGATTTATACTACTGAGGTAATAACACCCAGCTGTACAGATAGACAGATAACACGTGACCACAACACTACAGCTGTTAGGGTTGTTTTTATTCGAAAATAAACATAGGTATCACGAAGCTCGTTAATCAGCACACACACACACACAAAAAAAAAAAAAAATGGATGTGGCATTTGTGTACTGTCCTGAGAACGAAGAAACACAACAGTGTGTCAAATTTCTTCAAAATATAATGTACAATGGAAAAAATAAATAAATGAATGACCATAGTACACAAAAGACAGTGTTTTATGACATTGGAGGAAGTAATATAATAATAATAATAATAATAATAAAAATAAAAATAATAATAATAATAATAATAATAATATTAATAATAATAATGTGAACCTTTCATAAACATCAATTAATCTTACATAAACGTCCATATGGCAGGAACACATAAGGAGTAATATTATAATGAGAAGGTCAGAGATAAAAAGGGACATTTGTTACAAAGTGTGGGATTAGTTCAGTTGTTGTCTCATTGGTGTAGGTGTAAACTTTGGTGGATGAAGGGGTAATCTGTGGTTTGTGTGTGTGTGTGTGTGTGTGTGTGTGTGTGTGTGAGGGGATAATGTGTGTGTGTGTGGGGTAATCTGTGTGTGTGTGTGTGTGAGGGGGTAATCTGTGGTTTGGTATGGTTTGGTGTGTGTGTGTGTGTGTGTGAGGGGGTAATCTGTGTGTGTGTGTGTGTGTGTGTGTGTGTGTGTGTGTGTGTGTGTGTGTGTGTGTGACGAAGGACAGGCGTTGAAGGGCAGGGTTGAGGGACATATGCTGATGATGATGATGGTGGTGGTGTAATGACCTTCACCCACACCCACATCATGCACACACACACACACACACACATATATATACACACACACACACACACACACACACACACATACACACACATACACACACACACACACACACACACACACACACACACACACACACATACACATACACACACACACACACACACACATACATATATATATACATACATACATATACCCTGCATACATCACACAAACACACACATAAATATACCCTGCATACATCACACACACACACACACACACACACACATACATATACCCTGCATACATCACACAAACACACACATACATATACCCTGCATACATCACACACACACAGTGCATATATAATTTTCACACACACACACACAGATACACCCTGCATACATCATAGAACTAATTAATAAAAAAATAATAATAGAAATTTAGATAAAAGTCTCAAATAGCGAATAGACCAAATGAATCCTACGTCAATATATCATTAAATACATCAACATTAAAAGTGAAATTAAAATAACCCATAAATACAACACCACCCATCTAAATTAATTATTGTGTTAATTTAATTACCACATGTTATATAAGTAATACTACCTTTAAAGGGGTGTGGGAGTAGGGGACAGGCTTTGGGGTGAACTGGGGGTGTGTGTGCGGGAATAGGGGGACAGGCTTGGGGTGGGTAGAAAGCCTGTCCCCCTATTCCCGCACCCCCCTAACCCCCCCAAAAAACCCAAGCCTGTCCCCCTACTCCTGCACCCCCCCCCCCAAGCCTGTCCCCCTACTCCTGCACCCCCCCCAAGCCTGTCCCCCTATTCCCACACCCCCTTAAGGGACCCTGTGATGTAGTCAGAAAATTAGAGGTAAATGAGTAAATCAAATATGGCCACGAAACAACACCTATATGGAAGGAGCTTGTTTCGTGGCATAGTCAGGAGGAATCAGAAACCTCCAGTTCTCATACACGATCACAGGGTCCTTAAGGTGATTGAAGGACTCATTTACCTCCAATTTTCCGACTACATCACAGAGTCCTTTAAAAATTATGTCTACCCGTATGTGAAAAAAATTAGAATTTACTTTATAAAATTAAGAACATAGAATTAACTACAAGGCCACATAACTTAACCTATATAACCTAAAGAGTAATCTGGTATAGATTTCATTTACACCATGCATTATCTTCACCTTCACAACGATGTATCTCTTATCAATAGCATGCATGACACATCCTTTTCAACACACACACACACACACACACACACACATACACCATTGACACACACACACACACACACTGCATCATTGACACACACACACACACACACACACATACGAATGCAGGCAACAGCAGGTGTGGAAGATCTCACCCTTTGAATCACCACATAACAAAAGAGAAGACCCTCCTCTCCATCCCTCCTTCTCCTTCCCTTCCCCTCCCCTCCCTCCCTCCACACTGGTCAAGGAATAAGACGTGTATGGAACAATGCTGACCCCTTCACCCCATCCCATACCATTCCATACCATCCCTGGCCGCTGCTACCCACGTCACCATGACAACACGTCCCCTCGTCTCACCCTCTCATCTTTTTCACCCATCGCCTTCCCCTCTCTTCCTTCCCCTACTCGCTTTCCCCCTATCTTACCTGCCCCTCTCGCCTTCCCCTCTCTTCCTTCCCCTACTCGCCTTCCCCCTATTACCTGCCCCTCTCTTCCTTTCCCCCCTTAGCCTACCCCACTCTTCCTTCCTCTCCCTCTTACCCTCGCCCCCCCACCACTGCATGGGTACCGTTGCCACCGCCTCCAATGCCCATAAACTCGGGGCATTTACAAATTATTTACTTTTTTGCGGTGTGTGGTGAAATGACCCCCGGCTGGTCAGTTGGTCGGTCGGTCGGTAGCCGGTGGGGTGACCGAGGGTAGAGGTAGGTAGGTAGGTAGGTAGTGGTCAGTGAGTCCTTCTACCTCGCCCCCTTCCATTCTCATTCTCTCTCTCTCTCTCTCTCTCTGATACATACACACACACATATACTTGGCCCCTTGTCATGCTCTCGTGTGCACATAATATCCATTCGTATACATATAGTACTTCACTCCTCCCCATGCATGCTGGTCCCTCATACCTTCATCTGCTCATATATCGTCCCCTCGTACCCTCTCCTCATTATCCTCACACCTCCTCACACACTATCAAGCTCTCACACTTCTATCCTACCTATCCACCTTCTCCTTCTCCTCCTCTTGTCCACTCATACCTTCACCTCCCTCACTGATACCATTCCACTCTCAGCACACCCCTGTATGTCCTTATATATTCCACACACATCCCTCTTCCTTCATGCCCTCACACCTCCTTCCTCACTCACTCCTGTCCTACCTACCTCCCTACCTACCTACATACATACATAGTTACCTACCAACCTACTTACCTACCTTAGATGTACTGTACTTCCTCTTCCTGTCCATCATTTCCTTCATTTCTTTCCTTCATGTCCTTACCTCCTCCCTCACTCACTCACTGCAGTCTCTCCTACTTACTTACCTACCTCCTTCTAACTTGTGTCCACCATCTCCTCCTTCACTTCACCTGTTCTCATCTCTTCTGGACACGGCTCAAGGCAGCGTGGAGGTCGAGGTCCATGATAGTCTCAGAGGTCAAGGAGGGAAGAAGAGGTCAAGGGAATGAGAGGGAAGGGGACAATGGTGGTATTGTTTACACCAGAACTAACACCCTCACTCAATGCGTATATACACACCAACACTATATCCTTCACCTCGTGGTTTGGTTGGACTTCTCTTTCTAGTTTTCGTCCGCCTTTTCTTTCCCTCTCCTCTCCCTTCCATCTTCTCTTCGTCGCCTCTCCTTTCCCTTCCATCTTCTCTTCGTCGCCTCTCCCTTCCCTTCCATCTTCTCTCCCTCTCCTTTCCCTCTCCTCTCCCTTCCATCTTCTCTCCCTCTCCTTTCCCTCTCCTCTCCCTTCCATCTTCTCTCCCTCCCATCTTCTCTCCCTCTCCTCTCCCTTCTATCTTCTCTTCGTCGCCTCTCCTCTCCCTCTCCTCTTCTCTCCCTCGCCTCTCCTCTTCGTAGCCTCTCCTTTCCCTCTCTCTCACTTCTCCTTTCCCTCCTCCTCTCCTTTCCTTCTTCAATGGTGTATTAAGAGGATCATCCGTTGTGGGACAATTGGAAGGCTACTTATTCCCCCAAACTAATGCTAGGAATTCAACTAATGCCTCAATAGACGTATGAATAGCAGATCTGTTTTGTAGTATATAGGGTGGAGGAATCAGTGACATCCAGTTCCCTTTCAAATACATTATATATACCCATGTTGTGTAAAGCCCATATCACATTTACTTACTTTCCTTCACTCCTTCCTTTTTCCTTCGTCGCTGTCTTTATTGTCATTCTGCTCTCGTCTTTCCTATATTATTATAGATACTGTCCTTTACCCCATGTACTTCCTTCGTGATTACCTTTCTAACTCCATCACTGGCTCACCTCCATCCAATTTCACCTCCCCCCCTCCTCTTCTTTCCCCCCTACCTTTTCCATTCCCTTCCATTGATAATTAGTCTCGTGTAAACATCTTTCGCCCTCCCATCTACCTCTTTCTTACACAAATTCCAGTCCCTTCATCCTTACCATCCCTTTCTTACACTAATCCATTCCCCTTCTCCTTACCATCCCTTTTCCCAAACTAACAACAATTAGTCTCGTGTTTACATTATATAACATTACATCACTTTTCTATTTTACACAAACTCCCAACCTATACCTTTTCTTACAGTATTTCAATCCCCTCCTCCTTATCATCCCTTTCTCCAAACTAACAATAAATAGTCCAGTGTTTACATATGCTTACATGATTAACATTAAATCACCTTCTATTTTACACAAGCTCCCAATTTATACCTTTTCTTACACTACTCCAATCCCCTCCTCCTTACCCTCCCCTTTCTTCATACTAACAACATTATTAGTCCCGTGTTTACGTTCCTATAGTTCTCACATCACCTTCTTCTTTCTTACACAGGCTCACATCCTCTCCTTCTCACCAACACACATTGAGTGAGTGGTTTTAGGAGCGTATAGTTGAGAACGGGATTTCCTACCGACACCAAAACTGGTTTTCATAAAGTTCCCAAACATATGAATAAAAAAGAACAACAAACACAATAGGGTCTTGAAGAAAATATTTGCCTTGTAATAACCTGTCAATAGCCTCGATTATCATATCAACATATATATCACTGCTCTCTTTTACAGGCAACAAA
The DNA here is from genome assembly GCA_034508575.1 of Petrolisthes manimaculis. Taxonomy (NCBI): domain Eukaryota; kingdom Metazoa; phylum Arthropoda; class Malacostraca; order Decapoda; family Porcellanidae; genus Petrolisthes; species Petrolisthes manimaculis. The sequence goes on along the minus strand of JAWZYT010001800.1, from coordinate 22,983 downwards.
CATATACAATCTGTGTGTAAGATTAATGTCATACACTCACACGCTGATAATAATTATATAGAGTGACTTGCCAACGGAGGTGTCAGTGCCTAAATGGGTCTCAAGCTTACTGAAGGTTGAATAAGAAGGTTGATAAATTGTATTGCCGTCAGATAAACACACAACAGATATGGCATTGCAGTTCAGTACAACACAGCCAGTCAACACCTCATCTGGCTTACACACTGTCTTATGTTACTAAGTTTATATTATAATGACGTTGCTTGTATATGAATATAAATTAAGTTGTAGTGTATTACATTATTTCTTGATCTCCATATAATAATGTCGAAGCCAAATGTCAAGAAATATACTAATATGTTAGTTTGATTGTCATACAAATTATAATATAAACAAATATCAAAGCCATACTTGAGAAATTATCCTAACGACGATCTCCTCAGTGAGTGAAGTTGACGAAACGGCTCCTAAAACCGGTACTTTTACCTTATTTCCTGATTCCCCAGACCCCGACACACCTTGGACCCACGTGAGACCCTGTGATGTGCTAAGGAAGGTTACCATTATACCTTCAATATGGTGCATCATGGTTAGTATTGTGTATGTATGTATGTGTCACGCAAGGTTATGTTACGCTCATACAGTGAAATATTATGAATCTCTGTTCGTACATGCAGTATTATTATCATTATTATTATTATTATTAAAAATAGACCAGACACACAAAACTGGGAGAGAATGCAAGTATTTTATCAATCTTCAAGAATACCTTTACCAGATTGTATCACGGGGCCTTAAAGGGAGATTCTCTTGTTGGTGAATTGGAAGGACTCTGATTCCTCCAAACTACTATGACACGATACAACACATCCCCTATTATAAGTACATACCACTGAGGTGATTTGTTTCGTGGCATAGTTTGGAGGAATCACAGACCTTCCATTTAATGTAGGTCGTTTTATGTCGAGGAATGGATGGCTATTGTTTTTAAAAATTAGCATAATTATACTCCGTTCATAGGAATTAAAGGAAAAAAAATGATCGTTTCCTTGTTCAATTTTACGTTTAAGTTGTTATATTCTTGCATCATTAAAAAAAAAAAAAAATGATCGTTTCCTTGTTCAATTTTACGTCTAAATTGTTATATTCTTGCGTCATTCAATTTTTTTTTTATAGTTTCCTTGTCCAATTTTGAGTCTTGTTATATTCTTGCATCATTCAAAATCCCTGACCAATGCGACGCAAATGTAATAATTGTGTTGTGGGCCAAACCCTGCATCCTGTACTGTATGTTTTTACTCCATTCTGGGAAAATCTGAGACCAACTGGTTGATGGAGATAAACTTAAGAGACAGTCAGCAAATTGTAGGCTACAAATTCCTCGAAACGATTACATGAAATAAACTCCCAGGACATTTGTTGGTGTTGTGTGCAAAAGGTTGAATAATTTAGTGGCCTCCATTCTGTTGTAGCCTAATACCGGGTGACTTAAGGTGGATTTTTTTTTTTTTTTTTTTTTTTTTTTTGTACATTGGAGAGCCTTGATTCCTCCAAAGTATACCAGGAAACAGAATCAGGATATTTTGTTGGATTCAGTTGTTCCACATTTACCAACACAAAATTTCTCCCTTAATTAAGGTCCCTGTGATCGTATTTGAGACTTGGAGGTTTCTGATTCATCCTAACTATGTCAGAAAACAAGCTCCTTCGATATAGGTGGTGTTTCATGGTAATATTTGAAGGATTCTCTAACCTCCAATTTTCTGACTGCATCACGGGGTCCTTAAGGGGGGGAGTATTACAGTGTTGGTAAATCTGGAGCAACTGATTCCCCGAAACTATTGAAAGCAAAAGGCCACCATTATTGTTGTTATCTGGTCCTGTTTCCTGACATAATGGTTCTATGGAAATCACAATAACAGTTTATACATACAGTACACTATTCACTGACACGCCGCTAACAAACTTTTTTTTAGCTTGTTCTAAATATATGTAATGCAATCCACGACAAATTAAACCAATACTTAACACAATTGGTTATATGTTTACAACTTACAAACCTTGAAATATAACCAACACGTGTAGCTAAGGTCATATCACTTAGAAGGGAATTTGTTAATTTTCTGCAGAACTCAACATAAATAATAAATGAATAAATAAATAACTAAGATAAAAAATAAAAATAATATATATATATATATACATTAACTGCAGACACAGGAAAACCAACCAGAGGGAATATTTTCAATGTTAAAACCAGTAGTATAACAGCGTCGGGGTTATGTTATCAGCTACTAAAACTTTTATTACTGAAGGTACAAAAAAATATAATACATCCTCTGTTGGTATGCTCACTTCCTCTTGTTTAATCTTTCTCTATCTCAAATGTTCTTACTCAACATTTTTTACTTTATTTGTTGTTGTTGATGGTGTTGTTGTTGTTGTTGTTGATGTTGTTGTTGTTGTTGTTGTAGTTGTTGTTGTTGTTGATGGTGTTGTTGTTGTTGATGTTGTTGTTGTTGTTGTAGTTGTTGTTGTTGTTGTTGTTGTTCTGCCATGCACTGAGAGGATACGTTGATAGAAATATTGTATCTTTCGAATTACGAGACCCGTTTTATTCTTCACCCCCAACCCCCCTCAATCCTACCTACATTTCCAAGATTGATACGAGCAGCCGTTGAAAAATGGAAATGTACAGCTGCCGTACACACAACACACACCTGAAACGAGTCGACCCCTTCACTGAGCATATAGGGGGCCACCAGAACAGGACAGGACAGGCCACTAAGCACAGCGTGGGGTTCCTTTACTGACGACTACCACCACCACCACCACCATGAATTCCAACATATGCCACCAAACAGTCACCAAGAAAGACCCTGCAGGATAAAGATCGCAGAAAAACCTGGAATCTCACGTGAACTCCTGCAATGGGACGGACGGATTGACGGACTGAAGGTGAATGTGGAAATCAGTGACGTACCAGGACCGGTCTCATGCAGTATACAACGTACGTACACACACACACACACACACACACACACACAAACGTTCGCCAACTTAAGTAAGAGGGTTAAGAGCTCCATTTCATTCAGTTATGTAGCATATTTACATTTGCTATATAAAATTTTTGAGTTTTTCTATAGAATCTGTATAGCGATTGAGTGAGCGTATAGGAGGTTAAATTATCGACAAGCATAGGAATGTGTAACGAGAGAAAAGAATAAAAATGACAGAAACTGATATAAAAAAGGACTTCAATTTTAGTCACCAACCAAATTGTAAACACACATCCACGAGAAATAATAATTTAATTAAGGGGAAAGTTTTGTGTTTAGTAATTCTGGGGCAACTAAATCCTCCAATCTATTCCAAGCAACAGAACACCCATTATTATTTTTGTGTTCATCTGGTCCTGTTTCCTAGTATACTTTAATTGGAGGACTCACGATACTCCAATGTACAGTCACGAGCAATAATAAATATACAGGTGTTGCTTCGAATACCTGCCTGGAGACCGTAAATAAATAAATGCACAATAAAAAAAATATACATTAGAATTATTTCGTTGGTAAAATTGAACTGTTCGAAGGATCAACAACCAAACCTGTATAACCTATTAATGCTCGTGACTGTACCAAAGAAGAATTAAGTATATATCACCTTAATTAGTTAATACACCTGTGCCTTACCTTTACCTCCACCTTGAATACAGTCTTGTTTACTCATGCAACCCACTCACACTCACTCACACACTCACACACTCACTCACACTCACTCACTCACACACACACACTCACTCACTCATACACTCACACACTCACACACGCACTCACTCACTTATTTCCTCACACACACACTCACACATACTCACTCACACACTCACACACTCATTCACTCACTTACACACTCACACACTCACACACTCATTCACACACTCACACACACACACACTCACTCCATCTTCACTCTGCATGCCTGTACTGTGGGATACCTGAGGGCTGTTGTCTTCACGCCTCTTTGTGTGTTCTCACGGTCACCTCAAACAAGAATTCGGATACCTTTGAGATTTATTTGTTTGTTTGTTTGTGTGAAAAGTTGGCAGGTAATATTTCTCATAATTTGATATGTACTTAAATTATTATTATTATTATTTATTTATTATTGTTGTTATTATTACTATTATTGATTATTATTATTATTATTATTATTATTATTATTATTATTACTATTATTATTACCATTATTTATTATTATTATTATTATTATTATTATTATTATTATTATTATTACTATTATTATTACCATTATTTATTATTATTATTATTATCATTACTATTATTCATTATTATTCATTATTATTATTATTATTTATTATTATTATACCTGTAGAATATAATGAAACCATATGACAGTGCCAGAGGTGACCCCCCCCAACCCCCCCCCAACAACAACCCTCTTACCTTCCTTCACCATACCCGTTATCCCTGCTGGTTACTCCCCCCTCCCCCCTCCCCCCACCCCACCTCCACCATTCCCTTTACTTCCCTCCCTCCTTCCCTCCCCTTTCCCTTCCTCTTTCCCTCCGACCTTCTCCCATACTTTATCTACTCCCTCCTCATCCCCCCTCACCCCCCACCCCCCTCGATCCGACCTTTCTTTCCCTCTCTCCTCTGTCCCTCCCTCTCTCTCTCTCTCCTCTCCCCCTGCCCTTTCCACCACCCCTCTACCCCCCATCCCCCTCCCCCTCCGGCCTCTTACAACGGTCAAGAGTGAGATGAGGTGAGGAGAGAAGAGGTGAAGTGAAATGAGGTGAGGTGAAGAGAAGAGGTGAAGTGAAATGAGGTGAGGTGAGAAGAGAAGAGGTGAAGTGAAATGAGGTGAAGTGAGGAGAGAAGAGGTGAGGTGAGGTAAGGTGATGTGAAGAGAATAGGTGAAGTGAGGTAAGGTGTTTCGCGGCAATATGTGAAGGACTCATTAACTCCAATTTTCTAACTACATCAATAATAAATAACAAATATAAATACAAAATAACAAAAATAAATACAAAAATAACAATATTAATAATCAAATAAACACCTTTTACCAAACAGAAATACAATATCCAGGAACTAAATTAATATACTTCTCTGTTTTTTCATTCAGTCTTTTTTTTTTAAGTTTACGAGCCCATGCATGAAGCTTATAATAATGTCCATACTGTACTTACTTCATGATTGACTTGGTATAGATGTGTGACAGGACATTTGCCGCCGACTGTACACACCATCTTTGAGTGTTACGTGTGTGTGTGTGTGTGTTTACGTGGTGACAGGACATTTGCCGCCGACTGTACACGCCATCTATAAGTGTTACGTGTGTGTGTGTGTGTGTGTTTGTCTACGTGGTGACGGGACATTTGCCGTCGACTGTACACGCCATCTTTGAGTGTTACGTGTGTGTGTGTGTGTGTGTCTTAGTGGTGACAGAACATTTGCCGCCGACTGTACACGCCATCTTTGAGTGTGACGTGGGCTCCTCCTGTGTCCACGTAGCTTCCTCTTCAGAGTACACAGTGAGAACTAAAGACTTGCACACACAAACGAAGGTATGGGTATTCAATAGTGTGTGTGTGTGTGTGTGTGTGTGTGTGTGTGTGTGATGGGTTACACAGGTGACAAGGGAACAATAGTTAAGATAGAATGGCAAACACACACACACACAGAGAGAGAGAGAGAGAGAGAGAGAGAGAGAGAGAGAGAGAGAGAGAGAGAGAGAGAGAGAGAGAGAGAATGTCACTACTAACTAACATATCCTATGGAATAATAACATCATTACTTATATTATTCCTTATACATAAAAATCTATAATCTTGACCTTTTATATCGAGGAATTAGAGGGTTATTGATTCCTACAGCCGTGATATATATACATAATTATGATACATAATATACATACAATAAAAATCCCCCCACTTTTCATTTCACATTTTTTTCTCATTTCTATATATTTTACTTTTCATTTCACACCTTTTTTCTCATTTCTATATAATTTACTTTTCATTTCACACCTTTTTTTCTCATTTCTATATAATCTACTTTTCATTTCACACCTTTTTTTCTCATTTCTATATAATTTACTTTTCATTTCACACCTTTTTTCTCATTTCTATATATTTTACCTTTCATTTCACACTTTTTTCTCATTTCTATATAATTTACTTTTCATTTCACACTTTTTCTCATTTCAATATATTTTACTTTTCATTTCACACTTTTTTCTCATTTCTATATATTTTACCTTTCATTTCACACATTTTTTCTCATTTCTATATATTTTACCTTTCATTTCTATATATTTTTCCTTTCATTTCACACCTTTTTCTCATTTCTATATATTTTACCTTTCATTTCACACCTTTTTTCTCATTTCTATATATTTTCCTTTTCTTTGTTGATTATCCTTGAAGTTTTTTTATGGGCCTCGTTCCAATGACCTTTATGAATTAATCGTACTAACATTAAGGGACCCTGTGTGCTGTAATGTAAAAGTTGGAGAAAATTGAGTCCTTCAAATATTGCCACGAAACACTATACCTATAGGGAAGGAGCTTGTGTCGTGGCATGGTCAGGAGGAATCAGAAGTCTCCAATTTTATACACGATCACAGGGTCCTTAAGGTGGTAGTTCTTTTTTTGGTACATTGGAGTGCCTTGATTCCTCCAAAGTATGCTAGGAAACAGGACCAGAAGAGCAAAAATAATGGCATTCTGTTGCTTGAAATAGTTTGGAGGATTCAGTTGCTCCAGAATTACCAACACAAAACTTCCCCCTTAACTATAAACTATTCCAGGCAACAAGATACCATTATTTTTCTTCATCTGGGTCTGTTTCCTGGCATACTTTGGAGGATTCAAGGTGCTCCAATCTATCAAAAGTATACTCTCCCCTTAAGGGATTGATATATATACTTCTGGTTACATTGGAGTGTCTTGATTCCTCCAAAATATATCACGAAACAGAACCAGATTAACAATAATAAAGGTGGTCTGTTTGCCTGGAATAGTTTGGAGGAATCAGTCATACATAAATATTTGTATACTTTTGTTACATTTGGTACATTGGAGTGTCTTGATTCCTCCAAAATATACCACGAAACAGAACCAGATTAACAATAATAAAGGTGGTATGTGTATGTCTGCATGGAATAGTTTGGAGGAATCAGTCACTCCAGATTCACCCAACACACTGTACCCACCTACCAAGTTCTTCGTTAAATAAATCCACCAGGTGTTCTATATTTGGCTCAGACCTTCAGACACCAGACAGTAAGAATAGGATCCAATTGTTTTCTCCAGGCCAGGGATTGGATTTATTTATTTATTTATCTCTTGTCAAGTTACTCCTGCAGTCTCACTCAATTTCTGTTCGGGTCGTGTATTTATTTATTTAATTTTGTCTCGTCAAGCTATACTCACTCAGTCAGCATCACTCGTTAATCTACTCAATCAGTCAGCATCACTCCTATTTCTGTCGTGATTCCTCCAAAGTATGACAGGAAACAGGACCAACTTAACAATAATTATAATGGAGTTCTGTAGCTTGGAATAGTTTGGAGGATTCAGTTGCTCCAGATTTACCAATACTGTACTTCCCCCCTTAATCGAAAATATATATAATTGATGGACTTTTATCACACTATCATCACCCTTAACTAACTATGACTTAATTAAAGGTGTAGATAATTCTGGAGCAACGGATTCCACCAAACTATTCCAACCAACAGGCCACCATTATTGTTGTTAACCTGATCCCGTTTCCTGACATACTTTGGAGGAATCAAGACACTCTAATGTACAAAAAGTATATATTTGCACCATATGCTCCTTTAAAAAGTAATGTGTTCTCAGCATCTTGAAAGAAACTGGACATATGTGGTTTTGGATTTTACTTTTTTACTTTATATATAATTTCACACCAAAATAAATCTCCACACGGAAAGTTTAAATTGGTGATTGATGATGAGTTTTTTTTGCCACTCCTGGTGCAGAATTTGGGATACTCAGTTTTTGTTTTTGTTTTATCTCGTGTGTGTGTGTGTGTGTGTGTGTGTGTGTGTGTGTGTGTGTGTGTGTGTGTGTGTGTGTGTGTGTGTGTGTGTGTGTGTGTGTGTGTGTGTGTGTGTGTGTGTGTGTGTGTGTGTGTGTGTGTGTGTCTGTGTGTTTGTGTGTGTGCTGAAGCTGGACTAGGACATGAAATAAAAAAAGCTACACAGGGAAGTCAGATAATAAAATAACAGGTCTGTAATTCTGATATTCCTTTGCTGTCTCCTCATCACTTTGATTACAGATAGACATTATTCGCAGTCTACAGACGAATACAAAACATGAAATTGCAAGACTAGAGGGTGATTTTTAGATATGAGAATAAAAGAAGACCACTATATGCATTGGCAGACCCTTTAGGATGAGGAAGAAGGTGACATAGATGCAGGAAAACAAGCATCAAATAAAATAGAAGGAAAGGAGAAAGGAGAGACACGATGAGACTATATAGGTACTAGTAGGTGGTAAGCCAGTTGGTGGGAGGGGGGGGGGCAGGGGTGGATGGCAGCAACAGCAACAGCAAGAGGAGTGGAGGTGGGGAGGAGGGAGGGGGGCAGACAACACGGCAATGACAGGAGGGCCACAATACCATAGGGGTGACAAGGAAAGGGCATTTAGGAGGGAGGGAGGGAGGGGAAGGGGGAGAGTAGGCAATGTTTGGTGGGAGGAGGAGGAGGAGGAGGAGGGGAGAGAAAAAGATGGCGTCCAGTATAGTGTAGAGAAGTAGGAGAGAAAGGAATTAGGTAGGGTAGCTGAGAGACGAGGGGGTAAGAAAGGAGGGGTTTAAAGAGAGGGGTGGTAGGAGAAGGGGGCATAATGGAGGGAGGGAGGGAGTGTGTGTAGTTCCTGTAGGTGAGGGCGAAGGGAAGGAGGGAGCTAGGGGCGGCTGCAAATATATAGGTAAAGGGCAAGAAGAACGAAGGGCATGAGGGAAGTGGTTCAAGAGCAAGTGGATGTACGAGTAGATGAGTAAAGTAAAGTAAAATAAAGTAAAGGGAAGGGAAGGAGAGGAACAACAAATAACAAGGGAACACGAGAGAGGAATAAGAGAGAAGAGGCTCACTAGGACACCATATGGGGAAGAGGGTGCAGTAAGGTGAGGGAGAAGAAAAGGAAGGAAGGAACGAAGGAGGTGGGAAGGGAGGGAGGGAGGGGCTACAGTGAGGACCAGTAAGGAAGCAAGTAAGTAAGTAAGTAAGTAAGGGACGGTAGATTGAGCAAGAGGGAGAGGCAGGGAAGCGTAATACTGAAGGAAGGAGGTAAGGAAGGAAGGGAAGGAAGGGAGGGAGGGAAGGGGCAATACAGAGGAATCTATAGGGGGCAAAATGAAATGTATAGGTAAGTAAGGTAGCAGGGAGGAAGGAAGAAGAGCAGAAAATATAGGAAAGGAGGAAAAAAAGGAGGGAAGGAAGGAAGGAAGGGAGGAAAATGGAAGAACATAAGGAAGGAAAACGGAAGGAAGGGAAGGAGAGACGAAGGAAGAAAGAAAAAAAGAAAGAATGAATGAAAGGAAGGAAGGAAGACATATGGGAAAAGGAAGGAAAAGGGGGAGAGGCATATGGCACCAGAAGGAATGCAGGGGGCAGAAGGGAAGGGGGCATCAAGAGAAGGGGGGAGGGGAGGTGAATTAAGCAGGGATGGGAATAAGCAGGGATAGAGTAGTAGGTCAGGGAAGAGAGCTGATCAGTATATTTATATGAGGAGGCAGTAGGAAGGTGTTGAGGTAGTGAGGTCAGCAGGTGAGGTGATTAGCAGGCTAGTGGGGACAGTAGTAGTAGCAGTAGTAGCAGTAGTAGTAGTAGTAGTAGCAGCAGCAGCAGCAGCAGTAGTAGTAGCAGCAGCAGTAGTAGTAGTAGTAGTAGGTAGGGTGGGGATTCATCAGCAGGGAGAAGGGATGGGAAGGGGAGTGGGGGAAACAGAGGGAGTGTGTGAAAGAGAGGGGAAAAGGAAATAAAACAAGAGATATAGAGGGTAGGGAAAATCAGTAAAGAGGGGAAATATAGAGGGGATATAGGGGGAGTGGTGTTGTGTAGGGGGTCATCAAGTATTAGTAGCAGCACCAGCAAGATGGGGGGTGGGGGTGAATTAGCGAAGGGGGTGGGGGGGATGAACTAGCTAAAGGGGGTTAGGGGGTAGGCGAAGGGGGTAGGGGGAGGGGAAGGGGGAGTGGAAATAGCTAAAGGGGATGGGGGTGGGGGTGAACTAGCTAAAGGGGGTTATTAGGGGGTAGGCGAAGGGGGTAGGGGGGAGGGGATGTAGTAGTAGTAGCAGCAGCAGCAGCAGCAACGGACTGAATAAAACATGGTGGCCGAGGACAAAGGCCGGGCCGGAACCACTGGACGGAGGGAATCTTAACTATCATACACACATACACACACACACACACACATATACATACAAGGCCCCGTAACGTACACACACACACACACACACACACACACGCATACATGGCCCAGTTATACTCTTACACACACACACACATACACACATACACACACACATACATACATACACACATACACATACATACATGGCCCAGTTATACTCGTACACACACACACACATACACACACATACATGGCCCAATAACGTACACACACCATGGCCCAGTTATACATATATACACACACACACATATATACACACACCACTCTAAAATTAACCACTCCCTCCCCTACCCCGTCTGTTCCTATACCCCTCCCCCCCTACTCCCAACCCCAACACTGCAATATTAGCCCCCTCCCAGCCCCGCCCCACCCCGCTCACCCCGTCACAAACAACAGTAGCACACGAGACTTGCTTGGGTGAGAAGTGGGGTGGGGGGGGAGTGGAGTGGGGTGGGGGGGGGATGAGGGGAAGGAATTGTGAGGGACAGAGTAACATTACGAGGGGTTGGTTGGGAAGAGAAAGGAGGGGAAGGGAAAAGCAGGGAAGGAAGTGGAAAGTGAATAAGAATACTAATAATAAATATAATAATAATAATGATGATAATAAAAGTAATAATAATAATATTAATAATAATATTAATAATAATAATAATTATAATAATAATAATAATAATAATAATAATAATAATAATAACAAAAATAATCTAAAATAATCATAATCATCATAAAAAATAACAATAATAACAATAATAAGTGTCGATATATATTTACTTCTTTCACCACTGACCTCAAAACAGAAGGACTACAACATTTGAGTGTTTCTGTGTAGGCCTACTAGAACGATATGTCAGAGTTAGAGATAAAGAAACACTTATCTCTTACTACAACATCATATTAATGACACCTTAACTTGAGGAAAAAAAAAAGATTGGTAGAGAAGTTGGAGAGAGGAGAGGGATTGGGTCAGGTCGTAAGGGATGCCTTAACTATTAAAATATCACTCATATCTTTGCCCTTCCCCACTATGAGGTATTGCTTCTGTATTTTGAGAGATTCAGGCGTTTGGTACACAACTCTTCGGACACGTCACACCTTGCTTCACTGTCCATTCATTACAACATTATTGATATGCCATACACATTTATGCATTAATCACTACAGCCAGCTACCTGTAGCCAATATCATTACAGTATTTGATAATGGTAACATTACCGAGAAGAATTATTACAGTATTGACTTTTGTGAAAAGTAATGATTATATTACAGTAGCAATAATAATTAAAATGTTTAAAGCTTAATGATAATCATACTATTCATATCTACTAATACCAATACTACTATAATATCATCTACTACTACAACAGCAATAAAAACTATATCCTACTACTACTGATACAATTTTCCAAACTATCTTGTCCGTGACTCTAAACTTAAAAATAATTATATGACATTACATTATATACCTTACCTAAGAATTCAGTGCTATCCTCTTACTAAAATATTTATAACTGTTTTATGTTTATGAAAAGCCTTACAGAGACATGCAGCTAACACACGTATATTTACTAACTATAAAATCATATAAGTTCCTTTGATATTGCAAGATTTTTCAGACTAGAGACTGTGGAGTGGGAAGAAGTGGGTTGGATGGTAGTGGAGGTGACAGGAAAGCAGGTGGAAGCATCAGGTATAATTATGAAGGTGGAGGAGCCAGACCAGGAAGGTGTGGAGGAGGAGGAGGAGGAGGAGGATGTGGAGGAGGAGGAGGTGGAGGAGGAGGAAGAGGAGGAGGAGGAGGAGGAGGAAGTGGTGTGAGCCAGGAAGAGTGAGGAGTGTGGAAGAGGATACAAGGGATGACAAGGCGGGGAGAGGCGGGGTCCAGGCAGCGTGGCCAGTGTGACGGAACACAACCAATAATACTTTGAAGGTGGAGCGGTCAAGAAAGGGGTGCACGAGGGGTAAAGAGGGAGGGGTGTGTGTGTCTGTGTGTGTGTGTGCGAGCGGTCAAGGAAGGGAGGGAGGGAGGGGGAGGAGAGCGGGAGAGGGTCGGGTGGGAGAGAGGGTCAGGAGGGAGAGGGTCGTCTGGGCAGCTGCAGGCCGACCCAACTGACCACTGGCCATCTCCTCACTTTTTGCCCTGCCGCGCCCTGCCATGTGTGTGTGTGTGTATGTCCTGCCCTGCATTGACGCCATCCGACCCTGCAGCTGGCGCCTCCCTGCCATGCCCTACCCAACCCTACCCAACCCCACAACGGCCATTGCAACCCCTACCCATATCTTGACCCTGTAACCGCTACTTGAACCTCGTCTCATGCATATACCTCGTTGACCTCATACCACCTCATATCATACCTCATCCATCACCTCATATACCTCGTTGACCTCATACCACCTCATATCATACTTCATCCATCACCTCATATACCTCCTTCACCTCACACCACCTCATATCATTCCCCCACCATAACCTCATCCATCACCTCATATCATACCCCCACCATAACCTCATCCATCACCTCATATCATACCCCCATCATAACCTCATCCATCACCCCATTTGACCTTTTCTGTAAACCTCATCTGTAACTCCACCTCAAGCCTCATGCATGTTGACCTCACAAGCTGACACTACATACTCACTACCTACATCCTCCTGACCTGATCTTGTAACTGACTTCGTAACCCCAACTCCCGTACCTTGACCTTACATCTGACATCCATACATACTTCACAACTATGACAATACAACCGTAAATTGAACAACTGTTGGTAGCAATCACTTGTTAGAAAATATCAACATTATGAACAGTTGTGGAAAGTCATCACAATCTTATCCCTCGTGATCAACCTGAAGAGTGACTAAATCCTCCAATCTATGCCAGGAAACAAGCCACTTCTATATACAAGATGGGGATCTGTTTTATAGCAAACTTTGAAGGAATCAGAAGCCTTCCAATTTGACTAAAAGAAATTATTCCCTCAATCTTACGACATCAGGACTTGAACCAAATAACAGCAACTTTGATTATTTTTTTTCTATGATTTTTCTGGCAACTGCTTCTGTAAATTAGTCAGATGAAATAGTTTGACCTCGACCATCACAAATAATATCATAATAACTCATCATTAATTAATATGAACGCCAACAACTTGAATCACCCTCAAAGATAATTAATATCATGCAGTAAAATATTTCAGGTCATTATGGAGACAGAAAGATAAATTATGACAATACATTACTTAAAGCCAAGCAAGAATCATGTGTGTTGAAACTGAAGAGAAAGGAAACAAATTACTCGGGATTATTTGCAACATTTTTATTTACCGTTAATGTAAATAAAAGATAATAATCACTTTCATATAAAAACAAGTTCGGCCTCACTTGGTTTCCAGTTGATATAAAAAAATAAATGCCTATGAACTACATTATATACGTAACAACACATTAATTAATAACGAATACTAGATACAGAAAATATGAATGGTACAAAATCATCAAAATATGAAGTCTAATAATAATAAAGATCAGATCTATCTAAATTACAGGAAATCAGAGGCTTCATAATATAACTAAATAGGAATGTGGTTTATCATTTTCATAACTCTTAATAAAATACGTTCATGTGAAAAATTAGTCCATAAAAAAATGCATGCAGAGAATATGTAAGAAATTCTCGTATGAAAAAAAGTCATCCATTGTTAATTAACCTTCAAAATTCCCTTAAGGTTTTTCTTTGCAGTACATCGCCATTGGAGGCTCTATTTACAATATTCCTTCTTTGTTGTCATCGAATTTCATTAATTAAATGTGTATTAAATAATTATATATTACCCCGTATTATATTTATGTATATGACGGGCGAACGAAAGTTGTTATTATTATTATCATTATTATCATTGCTGAAATATGATCCGTTAGATTACTTATGATTTATTAATTACAGCAATTTTTTAGTGGACTCAGTTATAAACAATGATCCAATATCCTCTCCAGAACTCACATAATATAATTGTTCAGTAACCATCTTTTAAAACAGCACACACAGAGAGAGAGAGAGAGAGAGAGAGAGAGAGAGAGAGAGAGAGAGAGAGAGAGAGATATGCACCGTACGACCCTTGAGAGAAGCTGTTCAGTGAGTCGTCGAGGTAAAGTATGAGGTATAGTGATGAGTTCAAGGTGTGAGGTAAAGTGTGGGTTGAGTACGAAGGATGATCTATAGGGTGTGATGTATATAGATGTGAGGGTGTGAAGCCTTCTTTCTTCTTTATTATACTTTACCTCATTCTCGTATACCCGATAAATTAGTAAAACCAAACAGACTTTCAAGGACCACTAGATCTGTTGCTGTTTGTAGGTCATCTGTTTTTTTTTTTTTTTTTTTTTTTTTTTTTTACTGTGACTGGTATGGAGAGAAAGAAACGATGAGAGCATAAACAATGAAAATTCTGGTGTTGTAAGTGTGAGATACGAACACCCTCAGTCGAAAGTATTGTTCGTTACCAATAGAGGTCATTATTATTACATAGCTTCATTGTTTTTTGTGAGTTTTCCGTTGATTTTTCACGAAACAAACATCGATGATTCTCGTGGGAACTCTAGACGGGTTTATACTCCACAGGAATGTATGGAAAATGCAAAGTTTATAAATACTGTGGATTGGTAAGTGAAGGTAAGGTATGGGTAAGGAAGAAAGTGCAAGGAAAAACAGGGAATGGACTGGTGGTGATGGAGGGAAGAGTGGAAGGAAGAGTTAGGGGAGATAAGGAGGACATAAATACATACACACAGAAGGTAGGGGTACCACTAAAGAGATAAAGGAAAGTTAAGGGACAAGGGAGAGAGAACAGTCGGGGAAAGGAGGTGGGGGGGGTGGAGTGGAGACGAGAGGGGAAGGGGGGTGGGGGGTGGAGACAAGAGAGGAAGGGTCAGGGGAGGTAAGGGGCACACACACACACACACACACACACACACAGAAAAGGTAGGGGGCAGGTCGGGAGGGTTGATGGGAAGGAAGGGACGAGGGAAAGTGCAGGTAGGATATCATATTTCTGGGACAATGAGATGCGACAATGGTTGGTCAAATGGCCCCCTCACAACCCAGCCTCACCGCCAGCAACACACACATACACACGGGGGATTATTCTGTGAGACGCTGGGACACAACAACTAACCAAGAAAGGCACAAAGTTATAGAAAGATGAAGGATGTTGTTGTGGATTTATAACTTATTTTATTATATTTTATTTTACTATTCATCACAAGGGATTATTTTGTGAGACGCTGGGACACAACAACTGACCAAAAAAAAGCACAAAAATATTATAGAAAGATGAAGGATGTTGTTGTGGATCATAATAATATTTATAACTTATTTTATCATTCAACACAACTGATATTTAGTTTAGTGGTTTGGATGTTGTTATACTGTACACATCTAGGGAGAAAATACACATACACATACTGCATTTTACTCTAGACCACGAACACCACAATATAATTTCTTGGCTAATGAACTGCTTATTTTGACCTAATTGTATCTTGTCACTATCAAAACTAGAAAAAGGAAAACAAAATAAAACAAAACAGATATAAGATTTTTGTTTACGTGGCCGGGTCAGTTAGTTGTATATCAAAGGTCCTCATTTCACCTCACATTTGTCAGTCTGGAGAACTTTATGACAACTGACTGACTGACCAACTGACTAACTGACTGAAAACTGACTGACAACTGACTGACTGAAAACTAACTGACTGACTGACTGAAAACTAACTGACTGACTGACTGACTGAAAACTAACTGACTAACTGACTGACTAACTGACTGACTGACTGACAAACTAACTAACTAACTGACTAACTGACTGACTAACTAACTGACTGACTGACTGACTGACTAACTAACTAACTAACTGACTGACTGACTGACTAACTGACTGACTAACTAACTAACTAACTGACTAACTGACTGACTAACTGATTGACTGACTAACAACTGACTGACTGACTGACTGCACCACCAACAACGGGACCGGAAAGAAAAGAGGAAGCGGCTACAAAAAAATTCGATATTTATAATACGTTTGGTTATCCGACTTTCACGTCCTTTGTGTAACCTTGAATACACTTCTACTGGACTTGGAAACCTGTAAACTATTATCTGAAAAAAAAAAACAAAACAAACTTACGTGGAAATTTATCTGATAACATAATACGAAAACTGATCTTACTATGACAACCTGGAATAATGTTATTGTGTTTATGAGTTGTGTCTTATATTATACCAACGTCATTACGATATTATACAGCCAATGCCATCACAACAAGTCACCACTACCACAACTACTACAACTATCTCATCATTATCACCACTACTACTACTAGCCTACTACCACCATAGTTCACAGCCACCATCACCATAACCACCACCACCAACAACACCACCACCACCAACAACAACAACACAATCACCACCACCATCACCACCACCACCACCACCACAATCACCACCACCACTAGAATCACAACCAACACCACTACAATATCCACAATAACCACCACTACCACCCCCACCAGTAACCCTTACAAGCACCACAAACTCTACCCTCACTACTACCCTCACCCCCACCACCACCACTACCTTGTCACTCACACACCTGCTAGTGCCCACGAGATCACTGCCTGCCACTGTTTTTCTCTCGTCAATTTGTATATAGTATTTTTGGTATAGCCTAACTGGACTTCCTTCAAATTTTTACAATGTCTACAGCTGGATTATATATATTTTTATTTATGTTTTTTTGTTGTTGTTGAAAATCATGTGCTTATATTATTTCTCTATCTATTAAATTCCAGTTTATATCGGTTTTGGCCTTATTATTTGAGTTATACGTATGTTTTTATGTTAATATTTTTTTTTTGTGTGTGTGTGTGTGTGTGTGTGTGATTAGGGTAATACAATATAGGAGAATGGAAAGGGAAAGAAATACGGAAGAGGATAAGATGAAGGAAAATGAGAGTTGTAAGATGAAAATAAAATGATCAAAGAAGAGAAGAGAGAGAAAGAGAAAATAAAGAGGAATGTCAAGAAGGAAGGGAAAGGGATGGGGGTCGATAAATGAGAATAAGAGAAAGAATATAATAAGGAAAGGTGCAGATAAAGAAGAGGAGGAGGAGAAAGAGGAGGAGGGTGAAAATGAAGATAAGGGAGAAGGCGAAAGAGGTTGATAAAGAAGAATGAAAGAATACAAAGAAAGAAAGGAAAGATGCAACTAAAATGGAAGGAGGAGATGGAAAGGGGGGAATGGGAGAGGGGAAATTACAAATAACAGGAAAGACGGTGAGGTAAAATGAAAATATGGGGAAGGGGGAAGGAAAGGATAGAGGGGAAGGGGGAAGGGAAGGAGAGAGGGGAAGGGGGAAGGAAAGGATAGAGGGGAAGGGGGAAGGGAAGGAGAGAGGGGAAGGGGGAAGGGAAGGAGAGGGGGGAAGGGGGAAGGGAAGGAGAGAGGGGAAGGGGGAAGGGAAGGAGAGGGGGGAAGGGGGAAAGGGAGAGGGAAATTGCTGATAACAGGGAAGGAGAGAAAATTATGATAAGGGGGAGGAGGGAAAATGCAGATAACAAGAAATGAGGAGAGGAAAAATGAAGATAAGGGGAAAGGGGAAATGGGAGAGGGGAAAATTAAGATAAAAGGAAGGGGGAAGGGAAGGGGGAATGGGAGAGGGGAAGGAAGTAAAATAATGATAAGGGGAGAAGGGAGGGGGTGAAAGGGGAAAAAGGGAGGTAAGGGAAGAGGGAATGGGAGAGGGGAAAGGGAGGGGGTGAAAGGGACGTAAGGGAAGGGGGAATGGGAGGGGGTATAGGGGGGTGTATAGTGACACGGTGTTCGCCTCATCCAGTCACTCACCCCAACAGATGGTCACTCTCCTCCTTCCTCTCCTTACTCTCCCTTACTCTTTTCTTGACTCTCCCTCCCTTATTCTTATTCTTCCTCCTCTCCCTTACTCTTTCCTTGACTCTCCCTCCCTTACTCTTTCCTTCCCTCCTCTCCCTTACTCTTTCCTTGACTCTCTCTCCCTTACTCTTTCCTTGACTCTCCCTCCTCTCCCTTACTCTTTTCCTGACTCAACTTCTCATATTCTCAAGCCCTTTACTCCTTCCTTCCTTCTTTCTCTTACATTCCCTCATTTTTTCATTGACTCTACATAACTTACTCGCAATCTCTTTCTCCTTCTTTTCTTAAATTTTCTGCCATCTGTACTCTTTTTCCTTACTGTCCCTTCCACCTCCTCCCTCCTTTACTCTCCCTTACACTTCCTCCCTCCCTCCCTTTCATACCCTCCCTGCCATCTCCTTCCTCCTTTACTCTCCTTGCCAACCCCTCCCTCCCTCCCTTTACTCTCCCTGCCAACCCCTCCTCTCTTACTTTAAACAATTCTTTCATTTCTTCCCATTTCTCTCAACAATTCCTATTCTTCCCTTTCTCCCTCCCTTATTCTAATGTTTTCTCTTTTCTCTCTTCTCCTTCCCTTATTCTATGTTTTCTCTCCTCTCTCTTCCATTCCCTCTTCTCCTTTCCTTATTCTAACCTAAATTCTTCTCTCTTTTCCCTCCCTTATTCTAATTTCTCTCTCTTCTCTCTTCCCTCTTCTCCCTTCCTATGATCCTCTCTATTGTTTTCACCCCTCTCTTCCTTTCATATATATACACGTGCGCGCGCCTGCACCCTCTCTCTCTCTCTCTCTCTCTCTCTCTCTCTCTCTCTCTCTCTCTCTCTCTCTCTCTCTCCACTTCAGGTCATCTCATGTCAACCAAGAACACATAAAACTACAAAATGTGTGTGTGTGTGTGTGTGTGTGTGTGTGTGTGTGTGTGTGTGTGTGTGTGTGTGTGTGTGTGTGTGTGGATATATATATATGTGTGAGTGTATGTGTGTGTTTATAGATATGAGTGTCTATGTGTGTGTGTGTGTGTGTGTGTGTGTGTGTGTGTGTGTGTGTGTGTGTGTGTGTGTGTGTGTGTGTGTGTGTGTAAGTTTTGAATGAAATGCAAAGAAAAGAACGAGGGAAGTGATTGAATGAATAGTGGTCGTGAAAGTAGAAGGAAAGGTGGTGAAGAGAAAGAGAGAAAAGATGAGGAAAAAGTGAGTGAGGTAAAAAAAGGAATAATAAAAAAAGTTAATGACTAAAGGATAAATGAATATACAGTATAAGTGATTAAAAAAATGAAAACAAACAAACATGACAAGAAGGTAAAGAGAAAGAAAAAACAAGAAAGAGAAAACGTATGGAAGGGGAAAGGAGAAAGGAGAATAAATAACGTACATGCATGGGCAGTAAAGGATAATAAGAGAAATCAATGAGAATAGTTAAGAAGTGTAAGAAGAGAGAGAAGGGTAAGAAAGTAGGTGAGGAGGAGGAGAAGAGAGGGCAAGAAGATGATGGTGAGAATGTGAGAGGTTAGGGAGTAAGGGGGATAATAGACGAGAGAGAGATAGAGATAGAGATAGAGATAGATAGATAGATAGATAGATATATAGATAGAGAGAGAGAGAGAGAGAGAGAGAGAGAGAGAGAGAGAGAGAGAGAGAGAGAGAGAGAGAGAGAGAGAGAGAGAGAGAGAGAGAGAGAGAGAGAGAGAGAGAGAGAGAGAGAGAGAGAGAAAGAAGGGTAAGACAGGGGGAGAGGAATAGCGAGGAATAAAGAAAGGAAGACAGAAAATGGAAGGGAATGACTGGGATAAGAAGGAAGAAAGAGAGAGATTAAGGAATAGGGGAGAAAAAGTAAACAGATGTATTGATGTGAGTATATAATTAAATAAACAGGGAATTAGGAGGAAAAAAGTAATGAAGGTTAAAGAAGGAAGTGAGGAACTGAGAGGGAGTAACTGATATAAGAATAGGAGAATGAGAAAGGGTGATGAATAAGGAAGAAGGGACTGAGAATAAATGGATGAGAAATGGATGAAAATATGAGGGAGAGACAAAGAAGGAAGAAGGAATAGAGAAGAGTAATGAAGGAAGAAGGGACTGAGAATAAATGAATGAGAAATGGATGAAAATATGAGTGAGAGACAAAGAAGGAAGAAGGAAGAGAGGGGAGTAATGAAGGAAGAAGGGACTGAGAATAAATGGATGAGAAATGGATGAAAATATGAGGGAGAGACAAAGAAGGAAGAAGGAATAGAGAAGAGTAATGAAGGAAGAAGGGACTGAGAATAAATGGATGAGAAATGGATGAAAATATGAGGGAGAGACAAAGAAGGAAGAAGGAAGAGAGGGGAGTAATGAAGGAAGAAGGGACTGAGAATAAATGGATGAGAAATGGATGAAAATATGAGGGAGAGACAAAGAAGGAAGAAGGAATAGAGAAGAGTAATGAAAATGAGTGAGGTTATAAGTTACGAGAATAAAATAGGAAGGTGTGTTTTATTTACACTTTTGATAAATCTGGAGTAACTGATGATTCCTCCAAACTACAGTATTCCAAGCAACAGAAAGAACACCATTATTTATTTATTTTGTTCATCAGGTCCTGTTTCCTGGCATATACTTTGGAGGAATCAAGTCACTCCAATGTGTCAAAACAGAATTACCACTTGAAGGGATTAATACACTTTTGATAAATCTGGAGCAAATTATTCCTCCAAACTATTCAAAGCAACAGTAAACCATTATTTTTTTTATCAGGTCCTGTTTCCTGGCATACTTTGGAGGAATCAAGGCATAGGAATGGGGACAACATAGGCATCAAGACCCGAGGATAAGGAGGAGGAGGAGGAGGAGGAAAATATAAAAATAAGAGAGAAGGAGGAAGAGGTTCATAAAGAGGAATGATAGAATATAAAGAAGAGAGAAATTATGCAAATAAAGTGGAAAGAGGAGAGGGAAAATTAAAATAAAGGAGAAGGGGGAAGAGGTCCAGAAAGATGAATGAAATAATAGAAAGAAGTAAGAAAAGATGCAAATAAAATGGAAGGAAGTGAGGGAAAATGAAGATAAAGATGGGAGGGGGAAAGGGAAAATGAAGATAACAGGGAAGAGGAGAGAATGATATAGAAGGAAGAAGGGAAATGCAAAGAGAAAAAGGAGAGGTATTGTAGGAAAGAAGGGAGGAAAGATATAGAGAGGAAATATGGGGAGGGGGGGGGCAGAAATAAGGGAGAAAAGTAAAAGGAAGGAAGGAAAGTAATATTGGGAGAGAAGGAGGGGTCAGACAAAGTGAGAGATAATAAAGACACAGAGAGGGAGGAAAGGACGTAGTGAGAAAAAAGTGAGGATGAAAGAGAAAAGAGGGAGACTGAGAGAAAAGGAAGAATGAGAGAAGAAAGAGAGAATGAGAGAAAAAGAGGAGAATGAGAGAAAAGAGGGAGAATGATAAGGAGGGAGGGGAGAGTAGTTGTAAAGAGAAAGAGTGAGGGAGAATGAGAGAAAAGGGAGAATGAGATAAAAGAGAGAGAATGAGAGGAGGGAAGATGTAAGCAAAAAGAGTGAGGAGAATGTAAGACAAAAGAGTTCATACATCTGTCTAATGTTACCAAGAAAACTTTCCAGACTTAATGCATTAGTACTGACCAGACACAATGTTTACAAGTTCCATCTGACCAACATAATTGTACTGTACATCCACAATCAAATATCCACCCACACTTATCTATCATTGTAGTTAATATCTTGGTAATAAAGAACAACAACAAGTGTATGCATGTATGGTTTTGCAGCACCTCATAATAATAATAATAATAATAATAATAATAACAATAATAATAATAATAATAATAATATAATACAATAATACTTGAGGGAGTGAGTTGACATAAGGTAATTGTTGCATGAATATATTTAGATATGATACTGATTTAATTGAATGCACGATGAAGAAAAGTACTTTGAGGAGTGAGTTGACATAAGGTATTTTCATTATATTTTTGATTTGATACTGATTTACTTGATTGCACAGAAGAAATATCTGTGATTTTGATTGTGGCTGTACGTACATATATATGAGTTGCAGATTATTGTGTTTAAATGGAATATCTCCCTAGTTGATTAGTCAAAGGTTGAGGAATAAAAAAAATGTACAAAAATATAAAATGCCTGACGTTATTACCTGATAAAAATAATATCAATCAACTGTATATTGAAACCTGCATGTGAGAGAGAGAGAGAGAGAGAGAGAGAGAGAGGAAGAGAGAGAGAGAGAGAGAGAGAGACACCATCTGACTCTACTCTCACCTGGACACAAATAACCCGAGCACTGCGGGTTAATGTCTCTTTTATATTCTGCCTCTCCCTCTCCTCTCTCTCTCTCTCTCTCTCTCTCTCTCTCTCTCTCTCTCTCTCTTTACTACTATCTCAATTCATGCTTTTTCTTATCTTACGCTCCCTCTCTCTCTCCCAACCTCTCCCTTTCTCACTCTCTTTACCACTATCTCACTACATGCTCTCTCACTCTCACTCCCACTTTCTCACCATATTTCACTTCCTCTCTCTCTCTCTCTCTCCTACCAATCATAG
>JAWZYT010001799.1:30000-76365 GCA_034508575.1 Petrolisthes manimaculis | reverse complement strand
TCTCGCACACATTCACAGACTCCCACAATTTTGGTTTTTTTGTTTTTTTGTGCTCAGTTATTCATATCAAAGCGTAGCATCAACATCTGGATTATACTGGAATATAACTGTGATTTAACAAAGCATATCCCTCGACTTGGTTCTACACACACACACACACACACACACACACACACACACACACACACACACACACACACACACACACACACACACACACACACACACACACACACACACACACACACACTTACCACGTTCCTCATCTCTTACACACACCACACACACACACACACACACACCACGTTCCTCATATCTCATTTACCACATTAACACGATTCACACTCTGCTCTATCCTAACTCACCTTTCACTCTATTAGCTGCTTAGTACTCCACTCTGTACACCATGCAAGGCCTCCTCCTCCTCCTCCTCCCCTTCATCTTTCCAACTTTGGGCCTCCCCTTTCTCCTCTCCCATTCCAACCCTTGACTTATTAATCCTCTTCACTTGTTCTATCCCCATCCATCCTCTGAATATGCCCTTATCACTT
This sequence comes from Petrolisthes manimaculis, assembly GCA_034508575.1. Classification (NCBI taxonomy): domain Eukaryota; kingdom Metazoa; phylum Arthropoda; class Malacostraca; order Decapoda; family Porcellanidae; genus Petrolisthes; species Petrolisthes manimaculis. Next base: position 75,814 of record JAWZYT010001799.1, on the reverse strand, counting down.
GACCTAATGACCCTGCTCCACCCTATCTTTCTTTATAAAGGCTATGTCATGTACAGTACAGCCGGCAGCATAAATTCGCGTCCATCTCGTGTACTAAACAATGCTAATATGATCAAATAGTTGCATTCTGAACCCGTTTTCTATTCTAACAACATGTGTAACTTGTCACATGAGAAGTATATCATTCGTTGCTGCTGTATTCAAATTGTGGTACAACATCACTATAGCTCATACATACGCTAGTGGAAATGAAACTAACTTATGCTGCCGACTGTACTACACCTTGCCTCTAACAAACCTAACATAACCTTGCCTCTAACTATTTATTGCCTTGTCCACAAACCCATACCAACTCCATCTATTTATTCTCACAAAGCATTTTTTTTTTTTTTTCGTTCATGTTTATAAATATCATCTTGCTACTTGTACCAAATCAAATATCCCTTTCAATAATACCCTTTCTTATTCCGTTTTATCTTTATACTTTCCGTCATATTAAAATTTTACAGTCTCATGTCTTTATCAATAATGATTTACTTTGTCATTCCCCTCATACTTTTTCTTCCCATCTTCCCCTTCTTACTCCTATCTTGTTGCTTCTTCCTCATGTGTCTCTATACTTCCCACTTTCGTTTCTTCATCCTCAATCCTCCATCTCAATATTTGCGGTTTTCCTTCCTTCCTTCTTCATTCCTTCCTTCCTTCCTTCCTTCTTTCGTTCGTTCGTTCGTTCGTTCGTTCGTTCCTTCCTTCCTTCATTCCTTCCTTTCCTTCCTTTTCTTCCTTCCTTCCTTCCTTCCTTTCCTTCCTTTCCTTCCCTCCCTTTCTACCTACCTCTACTACCTCCCTCCCTCCCTCCCACCCTCCTCCCAAGCTGTTCCTCCCACAGTATATCTTCTTCATGACCTCCGCCTCTTCCTCCGTCTCCAGCAACATTTTTTTCCTCCCGAGTTGGTGTAAGCCAAGTTAGGCTTTATAGTTCGCTTCTGTTTTATTATTATTCATCTTGAATTGCCGGCCGTTCCCCCACCCTCTTTGTGTGTGTGTGTTGTGTGTGTGTGTGTGTGTGTGTGTGTGTGTGTGTGTGTGTGTGTGTATGTGTGTGTGTGTGTGTGTGTGTGTGTGTCCTTGTTTGCTTCTTTGTTTTGCTTACCACGAGTGAATATTTACTTAAATCTTCGACCAAAATTATTACGATGGTGTGAACATCATCATCATCATAATAATAATACTGATAATGAAAATAATAATACTCATCGTAACAAAAATCCTATTATATAACTGTGCATGAAGAATAAACACATGGAGTGAGTCAAGAGGATTATCCCCCGCTCTGTATAAACGTTTGTGGTTATATATGTTTATTTTTTGTTCATATTAAATTCAGGTGCCACTTGAAGTACTGTAGGTGAGGCTGCTCTGCTGTGGTTAAAGGGCGAGGTTTACTGGAGGGGGGTACGATCTTGGGAATGATCTGGGCTTTGTGTTGTGTGTTGCTGTGTTGTTGTGTTGTGATGTGTTATGTTGTGTTGTGTTGTTGTTTGTGTGTGTTGTTGTGTTGTGTTGTTGTGATTTGTGTTGTGTGTTGTGGTATTGTGTTTGTGTAAGTAATTGAGCGTCTCCCTTCAAGCTCATGGAAAAGCCGTAGATAATTTTGATGAATGTTAACGTTACTTAAATTCTACCGTTCCTTTCCCAGCGTTTCATATTCGTCATTACTTATTTTCGTTAGCTTAACTCCTCCAATTTTCTCCTACTCCTGTTCCATTTTCTCTCTACCATTACCCTGCCCCTCTTTCGACACTTACCCCATCGTGCATCTTATCATTCTTTCTGTTTCTCTCCCATTCCAGTTTCATTTTCTCTCATCATTTACTCTACTTGGCATTCCCATAATAAATTTCTCTTCCCAAACCTCATATATCCTCCACTCTGTCTTAACTTGTCTTTCCCACACTCTACACTTCTCCCTCCACTCTACCTTACCTTTTTCTCAATCATTTCCACACTCCACATCTCTCCCTCCACTCTACATTACCTTTTTCCCAGTCTACTCAACACTCCACGTCTCTCCCTCAACTCTAACTTATCTTTTTTTCCAGTCTTCTTTTCTACATCTCTCCTTCCTCTCTACCTTACACTTTTCCCAATCTTCTCCACGTTCCACATATCTTCCTCCACTTTTCCCAGTCCTCTCCATCTTTCTCCTTCCACTCTACTCTACCTTGCCCAGTCTCCACACTGGACATCTCTCCCTCATGCAGCCTCCCTCTACACTCGCCCCCTCTGTGCACCCTGGCGGGACCCTTGACAAATGACCACTAATTCTGGCTATATTCATGAGGTGGTCGCGTCCCCAGTTGCGTCCAGGCGGGGGTGTTGACGCATACATTAGCATACCTTAGATGGGCAGGCAGGCCGCCCCTTCACTTCCACACCAGCCATGCAACCAACAGTACTTTTTTTCCACTCACTTTCCTTCCCCCCTCCCCCCATTTACTTCCCTCCCTTTCCCCCCTCCTTCCTTCCCTCACCCTTTCCTTCCCTCACCCTTCCTTCCCCCTTTCCTTCCTTCCCCCTTTCCTTCCTCACCCTAGCACCAGATCTTCAGTCAACCTTGCTCTCTCCACTTCTATATTCTACTCTCCTTCTCTTTCCTTCATTTCTTCACAGTCCTTTCCACTTTGTTCCCGGCTACCCTCTCCCATTAGCTTCTTCCAGACTCAGTCCACACTCGCTGGTATCTCCTTCCACTTCCAACCCACTTCTAGCCTCGTACCTTCTTCCAGTCCTTCCTGCTCTCTCCCAGACTCTTCTCTTACGCATTTCATTCACGATTTTTTTTTTCCGGACTCCTTTCTCGCCTGGCCGTGTGTACTTGATGTGCTCACCTGATCGCCTTTACCTGTATCGCTTCTCCATATTTGTCCCCTTCCACTCCTCCTCCTCCTCCTCCTCCTCCTCCTCCTCCTCCTCCTCCTCCTCCTCCTCCTCCTCCTCCTCCTCCTCCTCCTCCTCCTCCTCCTCCTCCTCCTCCTCCTCCTCCTCCTCCTCCTCTTCCCTCTTCCTCCTCCTTTACCACCCATCGGCTGGTGACTGACTTTCTACACTACAAATGTTTATTTTAAATGTCTGAAGCCCCCAGCAACTTGAGATGTATATTTACGAGTATTTTATAATTTTCCAACGAAATATGTGTTAAAGTTAAGGAGGGTTGATACAGAACCTCCAGACAGACAGACTAGGTTAGGTGATGTTGGGCTTGGAGGTGATAGGTGATATCAGAAGGTAAATTAGAACAGATGTTACCAGTCAAAATATCTATACTTTATAAAGAGAAATGACCGTACCTCACCGTACTCCTCCGGTTTCGAGAAGTTAGTCCGGTTTACATGGATCAACAAAGTATAGCCTTGTGTAGCCTTGTGTACGGTTTACTGTAGGTCTGACTGAAAGTAATTGTGTACCAGGATATAGTAGCACCAAATCCAAATGTAAGCTTTTTTCTCATGTCATTATGTATATATACGATCTTTAGAAGAGTAATAGAATCTTGTGTGTATGTCCATATATGTGTGTATCAGCATGAGTGTACTTGTGTCACCGTGCGTGCGTGTATGTGTGTGTGTGTGTGTGAGATATGTGTGTGTGGAAGAGACATTAAAAATACTAAGTGGGAGACATTTCTTTCCACTCAATCGATGTGTTTTACATACAGTTTGTCGGGCAGTCCTTATTGAACAACGGAATGAGAAAACCTTTACCCACTCACGCAATGTACTTGCAATGACGAACCTCGAACCTGGACCAAACTGACGCATGTTGAAGACACTGCCACTGAACCCCGAGTAAGAATAATACAAACGTAGATACTAAGTGAAGGAGGAGCTGGAACATACCATCAGATGAAGGATAACTAGAAATCCAGGATAACTAGAAATCCGAGTACAAACAAAAGAAACAGAAGTAGGAATAGAAATAGGAGAAGCAATATCAGGTGTGGAGACGGGGGTAAGGAAGAATGGAAGGATAGATGTGGAGATACTAAGTGAAGGAGGAGCTGGAATATACCATCAGATGAAGGATAACTAGAACCCCGAGTAGAAATAGAAGAAGTAGAACTGTAGAAGCAGGAATAGAAATAGGAGAAGCAATATCAGGTAGGGAAGCAGGAGCAGCAGGAGTTTCATATCCACACATTTATTTCTATCCTCTGCCTGTAACGGAGACAGATGGCACTGACGCTAAAGAGAGCCGGTAATGACGATAATCTGACATAATGAGGTGTAACTCTAACCTTTACTTACCTGGCCTCATTAGCGGTGTGCCTTCCTTCCTGCCACTGGGCCATACATACCCGTGTTGTCGCCCCCCCTCCCTCCCTTACCCCCACCCCTCCACCCCTTACCCCCCACTCCACCCCTCACCCCCCACTCCACCCCTCATAATCTTTAAGGGCAAATTCTCTTATTGGTGAACTGGAGGGCTATTGAATCCTCCAAACTGTGCAGCGAAACAGATCCCATATTAAAGTCATTTGTTTCTTATGATAGTTTGGAGGAATTAGTAGCCCTTCAATTCACCAACTAACCTTAATAAACATAATGGCATATATGATGTCTTTGTGGGATGACCTTTAAATATTTTAGGACAGTTATTTTTAGTTCTTTTTTATTATTTTTTTTTTTGGTAGATGGATCAAAATATGGACACTGAATTCACCTCATTTTAATTATTCATGTCACAGATCGACGCAAGTTCGATATTTTCGTAAACGTCACGCGTTATTCACTTTTTGTAAGTTTGACTGTGCTTCATCTTTTGTGGTAATTTAGTGTTGTTTGCTGCTTTCATTATATCACATGTATGTTTTGTTAGCTATACAGTGGCGGTTGAAGAAACACAGACGTCGGTGAAGGTATTTATTTACACAGTGCAGAATATAACACATGAGAACAGAGCGGAATGTAATGGTTGTGGCTGGTAGCTCAGCCAGGTGATAACTAACTTTAGATTGACAAGTCTAATGATTATTTTACCTCGGTTCCGACTCTCTGAACCAGATAATCATTATGAATAAGATAAAGATACAGTTTATGAATAAGTTCCAGATTCAGTCTAAACTACCAATACTGTGAACAATACAATAAACAATAAACAATAACCACACAATGTACTTAACATTTGCAAACACAAAAATATTTACGATCGTTACTGAGATTTGCGATTGTATGAAGATGAATAGGACACAGGTTTAGAATTGGGGTGGGCACAAAGAGAGAGAGAGAGAGAGAGAGAGAGAGAGAGAGAGAGAGAGAGAGAGAGAGAGAGAGAGAGAGTTTATTTAATGGGACGAGATACAAAGGAAAGAATACGAGGTGAACAACATGAGATCAAAGCCAGATTAAGGATATTTTTTCGTTCTCGTGTTTTATTAGTGCACTTAAACCTGTAAATTGTGCCTCGTTAAAGTCGGGTATCTGTAACACTTGTTGTTGTTGTATCAGCCGTGCAGGAAAAAGATGGTAAGGGGAGCGAAGGAGGAGGAGGAGGAGGAGGAGCAGCAGCAGGAGCAGGAGCGGGTCAAAATACACATGGTAAGGATATCATAAAGTGAGGGATGTATAGGAACGAAGGAGGAAATGTGCTGATAAAATGGTAAGGACAATATTAGAATAACTGGTGATGTACCCATGCAGAGATGGAAAGGATGGAAATGGATGAAATATAGAAGCACGAACAGGGGATAACAGAGGGCAAGTAGTGGTGGTGTGTGTATACAGGTCGTGGTGGTACCAATGTGAGGTTATTAGGATTACACACGAATGACGAGAAATATAATGTACAGTATAACCAAAACTTTTCATCTGTACCAGGTTGTATGCTAATTTAAAACTATGCACTTACTATCTGTATACCAACCTAATTACTAGTATTAGGGAAAGTATAATTATCCAAGTTAAGGGGAGATTATCTTGGTGGTAATTTGGGGGATACTGATTCCTTCAAACTACGCTAGTAAACAAATCGCTTCAATGTTATTAATAGGGGGTATGTTGTTTCGTGGCATAGTTTGGAGGAATCAGAGGAGACCTTCCAATTCACCAACAAGAAAATCTCCCCTTAACGCAGGAGTCAGGGAGAGGTGGAGGGAGGGAGGTTTTGGTGGTGTGGGAGTTGGTAGTTGAGGGAGGGAGGGAGGGGGGGGGGGCAGAGAATAGTGGTGGAGGAGGAGGAGGAGGAGGAGGAGGAGGAGGAGGAGGGGGTTGAGGTTGGGGTGGAAAGCACAATGGGAAGGAAGGAAGTATTGGATAAGGATGTAGTGGATGAGTATAATAATAATATGGCTCTCTGAGGGTGAATAACTCGGTGAAACAGCATTATTATCCCTGCTCACGGTACGGTAACAGTAAGGCACCAGGGTAGTACGCTGGGGGTGGGGCAGGGGGGCATGGGGGGCAAGGGGGGAAGGTAGGAAGAGCAGCTAGGGGTTGGGAAACGACGCTTTAATTGGGGTGATTATATCTGTTCCTCTGCTGACTTAGTGGTGGTGGTGGTGGTGGTGGTGGTGGGGGAAGAAGAGCTAGGGAGTGAGGGAAATGGAGAGAAAAAGAGTGTGAGAGTGAGCGTGTAAGCGAGAAAGGGAATGAGTGAGTGAGATCATTATGGAAGGAAGGAAGGAGGAGAGGGTGGTGGTGGTCGAGGGTTGTTTTTGAGGTGTGTGTGTGTGTGTGTGTGTGTGTGTGTGTGTGTGTGTGTGTGTGTGTGTGTGTGTGTGTGTGAAGGAAATGGAAAGGAAAATAGTGTGAGAGGGATAGTGTATGAGAGAGAGAGAGAGGTGGAAGAAAATTATAATAAAAGAAGCGAGTGAATAATGGAAAGAGGGAGGAAGGGAACTAGTAAGAGTGCAACAGACAGTGAAGGTGTAAGTTAAACAGGAAGTGCTTGAATTATTGTCAGAGTGAGGGAGAGGGAGCAAGGAAAATAAAGAGTGTGAAAGTGAATTATTGGGAGAGTAAAAGAGAGGAAGATTTAGTGGTAGGGAAAAATATATATGAAAACAAAAGAAAGATAGGAAAGAAATAGTGGATGTTGTTGTAGATTGCAAAAAAAGATAAGGAAGTAGTTTACTGAGAGAAAACGAGGGTAAGAGTGATTGAGAGATAAGGTTTATACTTACACAGATGAGAGAGAGAGAGAGAGAGAGAGAGAGAGAGAGAGAGAGAGAGAGAGAGAGAGAGAGAGAGAGAGAGAACACCAGCTAACATACACCACTCTACATGGTCTCTCCCAGCTAATGCCAGGCCAGACGCCCATTTTAATCCCCACTCTCCTCTGATTTATAAACAACTTGTACCTTAATGCCGCGTCCCCATTAGCATATCGGAGGAGCTCTAATGCCAGTGATCAGTCATTATGATTCTTTAATTCACCATTATTTGGGTAATTAGGCGTGGTTTATTGGCTTCTGTCGTGTTTATTTGCTCCACTCTTCTACCTCTCCTTCCTTTCCCCCCTTCTGCCCTCTCTCCCACTTCTCCCTTCCTTTTCCTCCCTTCCTTCTCCTCCCTTCCTTCTCCTTCCTTCTCCCACTTCTCCCTTCCTTCTCCCCTCCTTCTCCCCTCTTCTCCTTCTCACCCCTTCTTCTCCTTCTTCCCCCTTCTCCCCTCCTTCTCCCCCCTTCTCCTTCTCTCCCCTCCTTCTCCCCTTTTCTCCCCTTCTCCCTTCCTTCTCCCCTCCCCCTCCCCCTTTTCCCCCCTCTCCCCCTCCCCCTTTCCTTCCCCCCTTAGGATGGGTTTTCACCTCCGCTGCCCCAATTGATAATAATGGTTGTAGTGTTGTGGGTTGGTGTTGTTACTTTCCTCATAATGTGTTGTATATAATAATTATGTTGTTTTATCACCGGCGTTGTGTTCGATCGTAGTGGTGAAGGCGAGTTGCAATGTGTGTGTGTGTGTGTGTGTGTGTGTGTGTGTGTGTGTGTGTGTACAGTTGTATATTTTATAGTTGTAATGTATGTGTGTGTGTACAGCTGTATATATTATAGTTGTAATGTGTGTGTGTGTGTGTGTTTGTGTATGTGTGTGTGTGTACAGCTGTATAATTATAATAAAGTTGTAATGGGTGCGATATATTCCCACTCAATTCTACGTAACACTTTAATATTTTCTAAAGGATAACTGTGATATACATTCCTACACGTCGAAGCTCATTAAGATCTGTACCATAACCTATAATTTTATATCCTGCTTCACTCACGGTTTTAATGCAACTTTATACTTCCTTCTTTGGTCGTGCATCACCAAGACTCCGTTACAACACACACACACACACCTACCACCACTCCACGACACTGATATTACTCTCTCTCTCTCTCTCTCTCTCTCTCTCTCTCTCTCTCTCTCTCTCTCTCTCTCTCTCTCTCTCTCTCCACCATCATTTATTATTTCTCTCTCTCTCTCTTCACGTGGTCCAACCCATCTGTGCCTTCCCATTTTCCGCCGTCCCTTGCCTCACTAATTACCTGTTGCCTTGTGCCATTACCTCCACGACTGCCACTTCTCTATTGCCTGCTTCTCTGCATCTTAAGCAATACCAGCCTTTCCGGTCCTTAAACGGAGTACCTGCTGGATTTGCCATGTAAGCTATTATTTACCTAGAAGCACCGTGTGTGTCAGTAACCGTGAATATTATTATGTATGAGATATGCCAAGGTAGTTTGGGACATTGCAACATTCATACGGTACTGATTTGCAACTGTCTCATGATAACTTCTTAATAGCGTGTGCATGCAGGTAAAGAGGAGTAAAGTTTAAACCCGCGTCACACTATAGTGCTTTAAAACTCAAATATGTACGTTGAGAGTATGAAGTTGCAGCTCACACAGGTCCCTCAACCATCTGACTACAGAATCAAAATGCCGGAAAATGGTTATGGAGATTCCTTCTTTCTTTTATATTATATTTATTTCTCAGAGCCTCTCTCTTTTTTCTCTTTGCTATCCAGTAAACTAATAACTTCCCATTCTCCTTCCTATCGCGACGGTAGATTATTGCTGAAGATTTCCACCATCAGTGTTTGATTATTATGGGGAGTACAACATCAAAGCAAATCTCTACCACGTCTATCCTTGTTGGAAAGATGACCAGAGTAACTGTAAATATGCTGCAGTTAATTTTATTCATTGGTGGTCGTTGTTGTTATTATAATTACTACTTTGTTATGACGATGGTGGCTCGCTGTACTGAAGGTCCTAATGCCTATAACTGTACAATACCTGCTTCCAGTCAGTACCAAGTATGAGATGAATGTGAGGTAGCCGGGTCGAATGGCAGAGTTGCGTGCTAAAGGCGGGGTGAGACGGCTCCATTTCCTTGTTCAGAGCGTGAAGGGGGTTAAGAGCCGGCTAATAGTGATGATCGACTGACTTCCTCTCTTCCCCACTCTTTATCTCCCCTTCCCTCCATTCATCTCCCCTTCCTTCCATTCATCTCCCCTATCCCCTCATCTCCCCCCCATCTCCTATCCCCTCCCCTCATCCCCATCTCCTATCTCCTCCCCTCATCCCCTTTCCTATTCCCTCACCTTCTATCCTCCTATCCCCTCCCCCCCTGTCTTCATACCCCCTATCCCCTCATTCCCTATCCCCTATCCTCCCATCCCCTCACCCAATATCCTCCCATCAACTCACCCCCTATCCTCCTAACCCCTCACCCTCATCCCTCACCTCCTGTGACTGAGGATGACTGATGAGTGAGTGACTGGGAAGAAAGGATAGTGGAGCACAAAATGAAGTGGAGGGGAAGAGGTTGGGAAAGAGATGATGAATCAATTGACGTGGGCGGGACCTTGAAGGATGTGTAGCAATATGGGATTGTAATAAACACCGAGATTATTAAAATAAAGTTTTTGCAAAGAGTGGAAAGCAATTTTGAATAAGACATCATTCGATGGCAACACCGCCCGTTAATAATAATAATAAGGGTTTAGATCACTACTTTGGGTAATGTTGAAATCTCCCATAAGAATAGTGAAGGTCCAATTGGATTACTACTCAGGACTGTGTTGAAATCTCTTAAAGATCAATCCACCTTATTTGTTTGTGACCTTGTCCTTCGACCAATTTTGCCCAAAAGTTAATCATTATGTTTCATGATGAATATCTATCAATAGAAAGAAAATGAACATCATACGGCTGAACCTGTGGACGCTAGACCATAAACAAACACACGAATAAATAAATAAATAAATAAATAAATAAATAAATATCTGGCACCAAAAACAATACACCCCCTTCGGGACAGTGTAAATAGATAATTTAATGGTCTAAATGGAAGAAACATGAAAATGAAAACAGGAAACAAACACGACTTATACAGAGACAGATATATATATATATATAGACGAGAAGGAAGGGAAAGTCCTAAAAATAGATGTTGAGTAACAGGAAATAAGGTATTTAAATGAACATTGGGGCAGGGCAGGAAGCAAGAGCAACATTACACAAGAGACAGGTTATGTATTGATTATCTCAGTTGGGTAACGAGAGTAAAAAAGCACTATAAAGTGTTTACTGTTCCGAAACTAGTTATGGTGATTGTGCAAAGCTGTAGTACTCAAGAACAAGATTATATTTATTTATAACAATGGTAAATAGAGAAGGTAACTTATATAGAATAATAATCATATATATAGTTAACATTTACTATATATATATTATTTATTTTTTGTCAGAATACATTACTTAAAGCTCTCATGCTCGGAATAAGCACAGACATCGTCTGTCACGTTATGCTCCTTGTCACTTAATTTTTATATACGCTACACCACTTTTTTTATAACAATATATTAGGTACATTTGTTTAGGGGGTAGTTAAGGAGATAATGACCTTAAAGGGAAAATTATATAATAGGTTGATGTCTTTACGTTTACGGTATATCATCTTTTACTTATTTTGTAACATTTTACCGTGACCCGTCATGGTACGGGAGAAGAAGGGTACACGAAAAAATAAAGCCTGGGAGTGACAGGAAGGAACCCGTGATTAGAGTGGCAGGCAGGCAGGGCAGGCAGGGAAAGAGTGAAGAGGAGAGGAAGTGAAGGTCGGGAGGCTGGAGGAGGTCTGGAGGAAACAGGTGCACCAGTGTATGTTACAGAGACAGAGACAGATGGTAATGTCATAAGCCGCTATTTCCAGCCCACCCAACATGGACTAGCTACCGAAAAAAACGGGTTACTTAGACACCTGAATAATTGAGTTAACCCTCGTAGATTTGCTTGATATTGATAACTTCATTTGTGGAAAATATTTATACTGGAGGGGTCATCCGTTATTTGCAATCTGAAGAGCTACTGATTCCTCCATAGAAAGTAGGGAAACAGACCTCAGACTCGTATATTAAGGTACTCATATTTTAGGAGTACCTCTCAAAATACCAATAACGTACGAACCCTTTAATGTTAAAATGTTGACAGGCTGTCATTCTCTAAAACCAGAATAAAATGCATAGACCTCAGATAAAAAAAAAACAGGGACGGAAACATACGAACCCAAATCTCATATATAAAGAAGATGGTTAAACATAATGATGGGGAAGCTACTTTAGTCCATGTTGCCAAAACTCGCTAAAAATGAGAAGCAAGAAAGGAACGAGTGGAGACGAGAGATGAAGGATGGTATGTCATGTATGGAGACGGATGTCGAGGTGAGTGGGTTAAAGAGATAGGAGAGAAAGTGAAGGAACTAACACACGGTTGACTCCCTTCCCCTTCTTATTTTTCAGTATCGTTCTTACCTCATTAGAACGTTGTCAAGAGTGTAAACATGAGAGATATTGATCATGTGTGAAATCGTGCTGACATTACACTGCTCAAAGCGTGTTTTGATGCCCGTTCAGTGTGACGCCTTACATTAGTAATCGCTTTGGCCTCTTCTGCATCATAAAACCAGAAGAGTTATAAGACTCGTGGTGTAGTGCTGTCAGATTATATTTCTAGTCGAAAGGTAATGTGATATCTTCATTTGTTAATGTGTGTGTGTGAAGGCTATGAATGTAACAGACTTAGCGTGAGATTGAGCGTGATTTTCAGGTTGAATCGGAAGATAGTTGGTCCATTCAGCATGAGTCTGAGTGTAGATTATAAGTGAATATTGCTTTTGTGTAACATGAGGAGTATATGCCATCAGTGTGAGTGCGACTGAGTGTAACATGAGGCTGAGTGTGCCATCAGTGTGAGTGTGACTGAGTGAGTGTGCCAAACCTTGAGTGTGAGTGTGACTGAGTGAGTGTGCCAAACCTTGAGGATGAGTATATGCCATTAGTGTGAGTGTGAGTGAGTGAGTGTGCCAAGCCTTGAGGATGAGTATATGCCATCAGTGTGAGTGTGACTGAGTGAGTGTGCCATGCCTTGCTCTGATAACCGTAGCGTGACGTCGGACCGGAGTCGCTGGAGCGTGGATAGATATCGTGGGTCGGCCCGATGACACGCTCCATTACGACCCCGCTCGTAAACACCGTAGACGAGCAGTGCTGAGTCGGCTCGCTCGCGGTGGGGTTAGGTCAGCTGGGGAGTGGGTGAGGGGAAGGGGAAGAGGATGGCTTATCTTCTCCTTTCATTGTCCCCTTTCCCTCATTAATTAAATATAGAATTCAGCTGTGCCCTTACTTCCCTTCCTCCATGCATCCTCTCTCCTTTCCTAACCCCTCACAGTTACCTCTCTTTCCCCCCCTCAGCTCCCACTTTTTTCTCCCACATGCTCCTAGCCCTTATTCTTTTACTGTCCTTTCCTATTTATTGGCATCGATACCATTACTTCTTCTCCAGTGATTACTTTTTAGCGAAATAAAGCATCTATAGTGACATAGAATTCAATATTTAAACTGTTGTGAATTAGGGGGGCGGTAGAAGCAATTTTAACCTATAATGTGTGTAATTGTAATTTAGGGTAGTATAATAATTTGGAAATAAACATAATGCACTCATAAAAGGCGACATTGGCATTCAAGCGATTATAGTTTATAGTTAGTACGTATGGAAGCAAATACGTAAATATAATGATAGGTTGAGTAAAGTGTTGCTAACGCCTGATAACTTTTTACTGCTATTGTGTATTCTGGTAAGTTGTTTTCAGAATGTGTGTGTGTGTGTGTGTGTGTGCGTGTGTCTTTAACCCTGTCGCCCTCTTGGTAGGTTCATTTGTTAGTCATATCATTTTAGGGTTGGTGATTTAGTCAACTAAAACTCCATATATGTTTTAACTGTTCCTCCATTTAAGGTGTTCGGTCGTATAGCTGGGGCAAGTGAATCAGACATTGGAATCCTGTGAAACCTGGAAATATTCGTGCTCGTGGAAGTAAAGTATGATGCCCGTATTACTCACACTCGTGTACGGAGGGGTTAATATCGGTGTCCTTAATTCACTTGCCATGTGTTGGTGCCCGTGTTACACTTCACCTGTCTGCCGGGTGTGTTGGCGTTGTTTGTGGCGAGTCGACACCCCCACCAACATCAACAACAACACAACAACACAACTCTAGCAAAGTAGTTCGAGCTTGAGACATACATACATACATACAGCAGCACCAGACGAGGAGACAACTAAAATATATTGTGCCTGCGTCTTTTTGGAGTTTGAATATCTCACTGTGACTGAGTATACAGATGGACACACACATCCTAAGTGGCTCGGTTTGTGTGTGTGTCCTTTTTGCTTTTATTTTGTATAGGGAAGGCGACAAGAAATTAGGCTACTGGTGCTCACTTTTACTTGTGGATATTGTTAATTGAGTTTCATCACATATTCATTTACAAACCACGAGAACGAAGACTGAAGATGATAGACTGTTCCAAAGTTTAGTTCTACTGTAGAATTGTATTAATTAAGTAAATGTATGTACTGTATGTACCGTAGGATGACACCTGGCGACCATCAAGTAGTACTACTGTAGCGTCAGGTCGTACGGTACAGATAAACACATGTAGCTCTGGATACGAACAGATAATTTGCCTCATCTGACACAACGCTCCAGCAACCCTTGTACCACCAATTTGTGTGTCCAGCTGTACACAAGCTATAAAAGGGACAAGGTAAAGAAATTGTTGGTGTGTTGTTTTGGAGTTTTAATTTCTCACTGTGACACACATATGCTTAAAAAGGGACACTGGACTGGACGGTCATTAAGGCCCAGCTACTCTCGTCCCCCTGTTGCTTACAAATGTTCCCACCCTCTTCCAGGTTTTCAGTAATCAACGCTGTGTCTCTCTTGTTAACCTGAGGAAAAACTGTATGTGTTCATTTGGATATATTATGTTTACAAGTAAATACAAATATATGCCGTGTCACGTATTAAACACCTTGATAATCAGAAATATAGGGTGGTCGAGTGGAACAAAATTTGCAGGCAACTGTACAAAGAGCGGCCTGCATTTTAAAATCCTTTGCGTTCGGAATACAAATGAAAAGGGCAATGAGCATTCGGACTTCTTGGTAATAACAGCGACGAGGAAAAAAAAAAACACGTAAAAAATGACCCAAAAATACCTTGAAACCCCACAGCCCAAGGGAAGAAGTCCACATAAAGCGTCGTGGCCCTTCAGAAGACGATTAGGTCCATTATTCTTCCCTCCGGAGTGGCTGGACGGCATTACATATTCTTGAGTCTCATGCCTGGTCTCTTGGGATGTATAGGGAAAAGGAGTTACTTCTCTAGAGGTTATTTATTATCTTCCTCACAGATGTTCATGCTCACTTTGAACAATTGTATATAATCTATCTAATCGTGCATAAATTTATATGGCCGTGAGACTTGCCTTTGTTTGCATGATGTGAAGAAAATATATTATTGAAACAGTGCATAAACATTTTCTCATAGTTTTTTTTTTTTCTTTTTTTTTTTTTTTTAGTCTGGTTCAATACACAACTTTATATCATACCCTGATCTTACAAATTTAGCAACCAAGTCTAACACGTTTCAAACAGTGTACAAATTTTCCCTATTAATTACATGAAGAAGATACAGTAGCATTTCGACTACCTCGCTCCATATGGACTACACACACACACACACACACACACACACACACACACACACACACACACACACATACACGTACCAGAGAGAGGCAGGAGGGGAGGGAGAGAGGGAAGGCATAGTTAGTTGGGATTCAGAGCGGACCGCGGTGATTTGAATATTCATGTGTGTTTGTCTGTGTTTTGTAAATATAAAAATGCGACTGTTTGTCTTGTCACCTCGGCCGGTTGTGCAATGAAAACGGGACGACGACCAGTTCTTGCGGCAAATGTGTGTGTGTTTGTGTGTGTTCATAGGAGAGTGTACAGTTGACGGCAATAATCTCGTCTCCTCACTCAATGCTTCTTGAAGGATAACAAAGGATAATCACCGAACAAACACATTAACTGAACAGACACAGTCACCCTGGGGAGTTACAATATCCAGGAGACAAATTTGTAAACTTATCTGAGTTATTAGTTTACGATTCCGTGAAGATTATATTTCCATACTGTACTTCGTGACGGGGTTGATGTGGCAACAGGAATATTGCCACCGGCTGTACATGTACGTGCAAAAATGTATCTCGATCCTCATCATTCATCCTTTTGTTTACATTTTATAGGCTACATGCCTTTTGTCCAACCGGGAATTATATACGGCATTTAGGAATGAACATGTTTTTTTTTTTTAACTAAATAGGCTACGGGTTTGCAGTAAAACTAGACTTGATCTTCGCCACAACGAGGAAATAAAGTGCCTCAGTCTGTGTGTTTTGTTTATTTCATTCAGCATCTAGAGCAGAAGAGAAGGCCTGACTGGACCTCTGACTATGTATGCAAGTCGTATTGGCACGTTTCTCTGCCTTAGGTCTTAGTAAGTCTTGGTGATGGAAGAGCTAGGCTAGGCTTTTTTCGTTGTACTTGCTGCAAAGGAGAAAACGATAATCTGATGTTTAGAAAAAGCGGAGAGATATGAAGTAGCTGCTAAATGATAAGGAATATATAGAAGAAAGGAAAGGTATATAGAGCGAAGATGCAGCGAAAATAGAAAGAGGATAGATTAAGAGACTAAGAGAAATTGGGGTTAATTGAAAGATACTTTTATAATCCCAAATAATATGACTAAGGTATGTATTCATGAATGTCTTATCTCTGTCTCTTTCCTCACCTTTTCAATGCATATAAATGAATGAAGTTTATGGTTTGTAATAACATTGGATGGAAGGGTTAATGAAATCCACCTTGCTATACAGTTCATTACTTTTCATGTTATTATAGTTATATCTACAGTATTGGTATTTTGTTTTTGTTTGTAGTACAGTTATATATATTCCTTTATAAGTACTGTATTTGTTATTCTATAGGTTCACTGACTACTCAACCATAGAAACTTATATTTCACAGCAACATAAAGGTATCTAAAATCGGAAAAAATAATTCAATATTGACACGCATATATGAAGACTCGTAGTATGTATGTATGTATGTATGTATGTATGTATAAAAGTATACATATGTGCCTTGAGTTAATTTACTCTTCGTGTGAAAGTGGTTTCAGTACGTGCCTATGTCCACTTACCTTTGTGTGTGTGTGTGTGTTTGTGTGTGTTGTGTGTGTGTGTGTGTATGTGTGTGCGTGTGTGTGTGTGTGTGTGTGTGTGTGTGTGTGTGTGTGTGTGTGTGTGTTGTGTGTGTGTGTGTGTGTGTGGTCCCTTAATGGCAATATTAAAGATAATTACAAGTTTTGTTTGTGTTAGTCGTGGCATTTAGCGCTACCAATCATCCTTACCACCACCTCCGCCCCCTGCAGCAACAACACATTTTAATTACCCCCCTGTCGCAACCCCTGCCTCTCTCTGTCCACTGTCGCTGCCCTTCCCCCCTCTTCCTTGTTCCATTTATCACGACTGTTCCCTCTTGTGGTGGTGACTCTTTCTCCCCTTGTTGTCTATCTGTTGTTGCTGCTGCTGCTTCTACATACACTCTATTACCCCTCAGTATAGGTCCTTCCCTGTCCCTTCTATGCAGTATATACATATCACCAGCCTGATTCAAATATATTGGTATCTGTCTGTCTGTCTGTTCATTATTCTCTCTCTCTCTCTCTCTCTTTCTCTCTCTCTTTTTCTCTCTCTCTCTCACACACACACACACACACACACACACACACACACACACACACACACACACACACACACACACACACACACACACACACACACAGCCCCAGTGTTCTTTCTTTCCTCTCGGTCGTCTTCTCATTCCGTCGTAAATTTCATCTGCAAGTCGTTTTTCACTGTTATCCACTCCCTCCTCCCCCTTCCCCTTCTTTCTCTCCGCTCCTATACAGTATTTTATAAGCCCTCTTACACATGACGATATTACCTCCTTACATCACTCACTCTCACGAATCCCTTTTTAATATCTTTGGTTGGCCTTCCATTTTATAAAACCCTTCACTTTTTTTTTTTTTTTTTTTCCCTTTTCCCACAACAGGTCTCACGGTCCATTTGTTCACCTCCTTCTTTTCCTTTCCTCTCAATACTTATTCCTATACTTATATGTCACGGACCCTTGAGATCCTCACTTTTAATGTTTTTACCGTGTTTTTAATGTCTTATTTAATTGGCCCTATAGTGTGTGTGTGTCTCTCTCTTTCTCCCTCTCTCTCCTTCCTTCCTTCCTTCTTTCCTTCCTTCCGTCCTTCCTTTTTTCCTTCCTTCCTTCCTTCCTTCCTTCCTTCCTTCCTTCCTTCCTCCAAACCCTCACTCCTTCCCTCCCTCCATCAATCCTTCCTTCCTTCCTTCCTTCCTTCCTTCCTTCCTTCCTTCCTTCCTTCCTTCCTTCCTTCCTTCCTTCCTTCCTACCTTCCTTCCTTCCCTCCTTCCTTCCCTCATTCCTCCCTCCCTCAATCCCTCCTTCCTTCCTTCCTTCCTTCTTAAAGCTAAAATCGGCGCCCTGTTCGAACCTCTTGAATCGTGCCATCGCTATTAAAGGAGTCAATGCGGCCATACGGATACCATCACTCCCTTCATTAGCCACCCATAAATGAACCCCAAAGCCAACTGAACCGAACATCTTCCTTCACCATGCTCACTCCTCCTCCTCCTCCTCCTCCTCCTCCTCCTCCTCCTCCTCCTCCTCTCCATTTCACATCTTCCTTCACCATGCTCACTCCTCCTCCTCCTCCTCTCCATTTCACTTCTCTCTTCCGTCCCACTTTTTTCTTCACTCCCCACTCCATATCACTCCTTTCCACTCCTTTCTCTATTCCACTCCCCTCTCTATTCCAATCCCCTTTCCATTCCAATCCCCTCTTCATTCCACTCCCCTTTGTGTACTGTAAGAGAGGTGTTGTGTAGCCTACAGTACAAAGATGACCAGTGTACTGTATCACTATTTCTGTTGGTTTGTGTACTGCATTATGGGTTGTGTATTGTATTAAATGCACTACAGTATATAAGGAGAGGGGGCTGTGTACTGTATTATATGTACTGTAACTATAAAAAATGGCTGTGTACTGTATCACGGGTTGTGTCCCTGAGTTTGTGTACTGCATTAGGCTATTAGGGGACTGTGTTGGGTTGAGGGTTTGTCTCTGCGTGAGGTGGTGCATGGTGTGTGTGTCTTATTGTTGGTATTGTCTCTGTGGCCGACCGTCAGAGATCACAATTAAGATATCTTCACCTCGACCGACTTCCTCCCTCTGCTATTGAGTACTGGTGTGTGTGTCCCTGTATATCCACCCCCCATCCTCTCTCTCTCTCTCTCTCTCTCTCTCTCTCTCTCTCTCTCTCTCTCTCTCTCTCTCTCTCTGCTTTTTCTTTATTATGCTTTATCTTTCTCTAGTCCTTCTGATTTGATATCCTTGTTTTCTGCTCGTTCTTATTGTTCTATTAGCCATTGATCCTTTTAAGTTGTTTTTTGTATAATCTTTCTGGTTTCATCTATTCATTATCACTCCTCTTAATCCTTCTTTTCCTCCTCTCATTCCTCCACTTCACTTCACTTTTTTAGTGATATTTAACTTATTCCTACATCACTTTTTTTTTTACCCTCCTTTTCTTTTTTTCTCCCACATCTCTCTCTCATCCACCAATCCCTGTCTCTTCCTTCATCCATTCCTCTCTCCTTCATCCATCCCTCTCTCCATTCCCCCTCCCTCATCCACCCCTTCCCTTCCCTTCCTTCACTCATCCCTCTATCCATTCCCCCATTCCCCTCTTCATTCCCCCTCCCTCATATACCCCCTCCCTTTCTCTTCCTTCATCCATCCCTCTCTCCATTTCCCCTTCCATTCTCTCCATTCCCCCCATTCCTTTCTCTCCATTCTCCCATCCCTCTCTCCATTTCCCCCCTCCCTCTCTCCATTCCCCCTCCTTCCATCACTCCTTGGGCTTCACCTGTCATGTGTTGTCTTGCCGTCTTTTGTACCGCTAACTGTTCCTCAATGTCTCCTCTGTTCTTCTTCCCCTCCCTCCCCTCCCTTCCCTCCCTCCCTCCTTTGTCTCTCCTTAAACTCTCCCTTATGTTCTTCCTTTTGTCTGCTCTCCACGTTTATATTTTTTTTTCTTCTTCTTTTCCACCGTCGTCTCCCCTTTTTCTCGCTCAGCTGTCTCTCGTGTTTTTTTTTTTATTCCACCTTCCTCTTCTTGTTCTCTTCCTTCGTCTTTCATCTACAATACCACCCATCCTCTCTCTCTCTCTCTCTCTCTCTCTCTCTCTCTCTCTCTCTCTCTCTCTCTCTCTCTCTCTCTCTCTCTCTCTCTCTCTCTCTCTCTCTCTCTCTCTCTTTTACACGTTCCGATGCGTTCGTGCTCCCCCGCGGTCTTTTTAATCTTTATCTTCGCTTCTCTGTGTTTCTTTCTCTCCCTCTTACCAACCATGTGTGTGTGTGTGTGTGTGTGTGTGTGTGTGTGTGTGTGTGTGTGTGTGTGTGTGTGTGTGTGTGTGTGTGTGTGTGTGTGTGTGTGTGTGTGTGTGTGTGTGTGTGTGTGTGTTGTCCATTTCTTCACTTTTTTTTCATCATCAATTATTTGTTTGTGTTTATCTATTTCCTTTCAACTCTGTGATACTGATTGCCATTTTTTCCATTTTGATTTTGATAACACTAAATTTGTGTCGCTTAGTTTCAGTCTTACTCAGTCAAAAAATTTTATCAACTTCGTGTTCTGTTGAAATGTAATGTTTTTGGTGATATAATTATATATATGGTAGAATTCTTTCAATCTGCTTCGGTCATGGGATAAATGATCTCTTCTCTCAAAATACTAAATTAACACATTACCGGTATATCAAAGGTTAAAATTTTGATGGAGAAACAGCATGGAGAATTTTGATGGAGAAACAGCAGGGATAATTTTGATGGAGAAACAGCATGGAGAATTTTGATGGAGAAACAGCATGGATAATTTTGATGAAGAATTTTGATGGAGAAACAGCATGGAGAATTTTGATGGAGAAACAGCATGGAGAATTTTGATGGAGAAACAGCATGGATAATTTTGATGGAGAATTTTGATGGAGAATTTTGATGGAGAAACAGCATGGAGAATTTTGATGGAGAAACAGCATGGATAATTTTGATGGAGAATTTTGATGGAGAAACAGCATGGAGAATTTTGATGGAGAAACAGCATGGATAATTGCTACCATTTACCCCGTGTGTGTTAGTCTCATTACCCCCGCCACTACACCAATACACCAAGGGATAGTATTTTTATCAGTTCACTAAGGCCCGTAGTTTAAAAAAAAATAAGGGCCCTTACTGGAGCTCTATGAAACCTCCAAAATAATCCTGGCCACAGAACCCTTAATTAAGTATTTCTAACAGGGAATCTGTTGCCCGGAGTAGTTTGGAGAATTCATAGAGCTCCAAGAAGGGTCCCTATTTTTTTTATTTTTTTTAACTACGAGCCTTAGTCCATCAAAAGTTGTTCTGCCTCGCCAGGGATTGTTTCTTACTGTCGCTTCTAAATCCCCAACATTTCTCTTTTCTCTGAGTTGATATATACAAAGTTCATTAAACTTAGAGATGCGATGGATGATATTTCTTGTATTCACATTAAAGGAAAATACTAATGATGATGTATGTATCTTGAGAGCTAAACAGACAGAGTTAAAAAACGATTGCTAAAATGACTTATTACTAACTATAGGCAAATGATGAGCTCTGGGGCACACAACTGACGTATCGCCCATCATTACCCTCCCTCATAATTCCTCTCCTCTCCCACCGTTTAGCTGCACATTAGACAAGAACTATAGGCCATTCATTATGTGTTAATTGTCCCGAGAATCTTTTCCTATCTTACTCTTTACAGATGATTTAGTTGAGCTTGAAAAAAAAAAAATCATGATATTATACAGTATCATTAATTATGGTACCAGTAGTTTTATTCATGTGAAAAACTCCAGTTTCATTTCGTGTCTGCGTCCATTACATAAAATTGATGTTGAAAGCTTTGGTGCCCAGTGTGAATTTGCACTCTTGAACAGGACAATAATAAACCCAGATGGTAAACCTTTAGAATATATCACTCTACACACAACTCAGAATTCAAAGTGGTACCTTATTCAAATGGTGCATGGGGAATATTACCGAGGGTTAAAATGACAACGAAAGCACATTGAACCCCCTCAACACGGCGACATATTCGTAAGGCCACACATTTTTACCCTTTCAAAGTGATGCAGTGCTAATTTAACGCCAACAAACGTAGCACAATTATATTTACAGTCGGGGAAGACCCCTTATCGTAACGAGTCAGGTCTTTGAGAACTGCGATTGCTTGGTCCAATTTATAGAGATGTTTCGATGTTTTGTTATTAGGTGTAGGAGGGACCGGTCCAAATCTGTCATGCTCTTTATAATAATAGTCTATATCTTACTACCTATTGCTCTCAGGAGTTATGTACCTATCAAAATTAGATCCAAATATGCAGGATAAAGCCATAAAACCGGTCAGTGGTAAATTGCATTATTGTCTCCCTCAACAGACCGCACCCAGGAGATGAGGAGATAGAACAGGTGTACAGGTGTTGTTTATGTGATGGTTAGGGCGTGTGTCGGGGGCAGGAGGGATCTTGTTGGGTGCAGGGGAGCTTGTCGATGTCGGGCGTGGCAGTCATCAGGAGGTTGAGTTACGAGGGCGAGGGAAGGGAGGGAAAGATAGGGAGCGTGGGACCTGCTGGACTTGGCCGTCTCACTTGGGATACTGATGGTCAGAGAGATAATAAAAAGATATATATATATATATATATTGCTGCATTGCACTCTTGCATCTTAATAATTTAAACACTTGGAAAACTCTGCTGTTGAACATCTGCAACACAAACATACATGACAGACAATTTTCTTTACTGTAAAGTATTTTTCATTATAGTCACCTTCCATAAGCATCTTTCCTTCATCTCACTCCTGTAGGACACGCTTTGTCGCAGATCGTAATTTTATCTATTTTAATTTCTTTCAGTTCCTCACAATTTTACTGGTCGTGTAGATTTGAGTAAAGCGTTTCTGTTATATACATTGTGCTCATATATAAGAAAAAAACACGTTTTAATTCATTATCAATACATAAAAATACTTACTGGTTAGCAGTTTGGATGTTACTTTGGTCCACAAGTGTACATTCCATTCTTGTAACAGATTGACTATAATGTTAAACTCTTTGTAGCCCATCTTTGATTGCTTCATCAGCCGTACACTCATCTTTGAGATATACCTGGTGTCCATTTATCTTTATCACACAGGCATCATTTGAATATACTTCTACGATGCACCTATAATTGAATCACCTTTACAATTTATTACAACTCAACAATCTGTTACTGTTTTTTATTATTGATGAGTGTTTCTTAATCCTCCTGACCACGGCATGAAACAAGCTTCATTCATATAAGTTGTGTATTGTGGAAATATTTGAAGAACTCGTATAACTCCAATTTTCTAACTACATCACAGGGTCCTTTAAATCCATTCAATGACACTAAGATATTATTGTTGACGAATGGGATGGGTTGGCTGGGAGAGGTTTAATTAGATAAGGTTAGGTTAGGTTAGATAAATGGGAAGGGATGGAAGAGAATGGCATTTAAAGATGTAAGAATGTAGTGTCGGTGGTTATTTGATTGCGGCTGTACAAACTAGAGGAGGGAGGAAAATGAGCAGGTGGAGGAGGTGAAGGAGGAAAATATCTAAGGAGGTGTTGAAGAGGAGGACGACAAGGAAGAGACGAGGAGAAGGATGATGATGATATAAAAAAAAGAAAACGGAAAAGAATATGAAGATGGAACTCAGTTAACGAAAAGAATGGAAAGGAAAGAAAGAGTGTAGCGAAGGAAGAAGGACGAGAGAAAATGAGGAGGATGAGAGAGAGAGATAAAACATAAAATAAAAAAGAAGTACAAGACAGGGACAAAAAAAAAAAAAAAAAAAAGAGAGAGACGGCCAAAAGAAACCAAATGTGAAAATACTGTGTAGAAAATCAACCAACCCCCAGAAACTTTACCTATACGACCAAAAAGCAAAACACACACCCCAGTACACAAGGAAAAGGAGAGAGTGATGGATTGGCCCAACATACAACACCTCCCCCTCCACCCCACCCCACCCCACCCCCTCCACCCCACCCCCCCATCAACATACAACCCCCACCCCCCCACCCCCCATCAACATATAACACGGCGGGGAAAAGAAAGATCAGCTTGTGAAGGCGTGGACCCCAAAAAAGGCAACGAAAAGAAGAAAAATGCAAGGTTTTAAAAAATAGTATTGAGAGAAAAAATGAGTTAGAGAAGGTGGGAGTGTCACGACGGGAAGGTGGGATGGATCGTGGGTCGAACGAAACCTTTGGGGTGTATGAGAGAGAGAGAGAGAGAGAGAGAGAGAGAGAGAGAGAGAGAGAGAGAGAGAGAGAGAGAGAGAGAGAGCAGCAGCAGCAGCAGCAGGCAGAATACTTGACTTTCAACAAAATCTTAATCCGAGAGAGAGATAGAGAGAGATGTGTAGGGAAATCTCACTTGATCCATCACTATTTATTTCCTGTTTAAGTTCAAGATTGTTGTGTGTGTTAGCGGGGAGAGAGAGAGAGAGAGAGAGAGAGAGAGAGAGAGAGAGAGAGAGAGAGAGAGAGATCTGGAGGCAGGGGTAGAAGGAAGATGACAGGTGTTGCGGGGGTGATATTAAACACGTGGGTATGCATGAGGGGGTGGGGGGTGACTTGGAAATGGGGTATGCGTGGGTGAGGTAAGGATACATGGTTATGAGGGTGGTAGGGTTGGGTGTGGGTGGGAGATGAGTAGGTATAGGTCGTGGTGGTGGGGGTGGGGGGGGTAGGGGGGGGCTTAGAGTGTAATGAGAGGGACTGAAGTTTATGAGCTGGAAAAGTGCACGTTGAAGACGGTGAGAATAGAAATGAGACGAATAGATGTGCAACGTCTTCACTCGGGTGGTTATATTGATATTGTGAATGATAAATTGTGTGTTTTGGTTAATTTATGTTCAGACTCTAGCTGGACAGAAAGATAATTGAAATTGATAAAGATGAATGGTAAAAATTGTGTGTTTTGTTTTTGTTTATGTTCCGACTCTAGCTGGACATAAAGATAATTTATATTGATAAGATGAATGGTAAAAATTGTGTGTTTTCTGTTTGTTTATGTTCTGACTCTAGCTGGACATGTAGATAATTCAAATTGATAAGATGAATGGTAAAAATTGTGTGTTTTGTTTTTGTTTATGTTCCGACTCTATACATAAAGATAATTCGCAAACTGTGAAACGGAAATATTCAGAGACATACTGAATGACAGTTTATTTGCATGATGTTTAATATATAAATAGACGAATATGTTTACATAATAATGGATGGAAACCTTTCATCCACTATAATCAAAGTAGTAGGAGTGAAGAAATATGAATAATAATAATAATAATAAAGATGTATAAAATGTAATCTGAGGAATAAATAAGATAAAGTACAGTGAATGGATCTGGAAAGGGAATGACGATGTAAGGCAGAACAAAATATTAAAAAAAAAAAGACGAGAAATATGTGATACGAAAGATTGTGGCAGGATATAAACGTAAAATCTGAGTAATACATATATTAAATGATGACGATAGAATGAAGATGGATGAAACCTTTAAGATGATCGAGGGAATATGGATAAAAATATAGGCTGAAATATAAGATTGAAATATGAGATAATAAAGTGATTCCTCGGCTTCGATGGTGAAGGTGGAGAAAGCGATCTGGGAAACTAAAGAGGGTCGATCGAGAAGCAAAGGGGAAGAGAGGAGACGGAGTAAAAGGAATGGAGAACGGAGGTGCATGGTACTGTACAGTCGGCGGCAAAAGTCCTGTCGCCTCACTTGCTTCACCGAGGCACGCGATGTTCATAGACTCGAGATTATTAAGTGTAGAAAACGTGTGTATTTCTCGAGTCCATGAACACTGCATGTCTCGGTGAAGCAGGTGAGGCGACACGACTTTTGCCGCCGACTGTACATAAAGAAAAAGAAAGAGTGGCGTGGATAGCGAATGTGGTATGTGGAGAATGAGGATGGGGAGAGAATCATGTACATTATAGGTAGATAGGTAGGTGGGTTGGTTGGATGGAAGGAAGGCACATGGGTAAAGTATGTATTTGAAAGGTGGGTTGTTTGGTAGGGACTTAGGTATGTTATGAGGTATAGGAAGGCAAGCCAGTAGACAGATAGGAAAGAGAAGAGAGGGGGACGTCTAATGGGAGTGGAGAAAGTGGGAGGAGTGGAGGAAGATAGGGAGAGCACCAGTGGAGAGAGAGATGGAGGGAGGAGTAGGGAGAGTGGAGATGAAGAGAATAACAGAAACAAATAAAGAGGGTTGATGTATTGTAGAGAGTTAGGGAGAGGTTGATAAAAGAGTGGGAAAAGGATGGTCAGAGTGAGGAGGGAAGAAGGTAGAGAGATTGATGGAGGAGTTAGAAGTGTTGGGTGGGATGATGGAGATTGAGGGAAGTATAAATAGAGCGTTACCGAAGATAGTAAGGGCGGTGGAGTGGAAAGTGAGAAAGAGGTATGAAGAGTAGGGGGTGGTGAAGAGAGCGTGGTCTAATAGGATGGAGGGAGGAGGCTGGAGGGTGAAGATGCGTGCAAAATTGTAAAATAGGATGAATATGCACGAAAAATCGATCTGGCTTGAAGATACACCAGGCATTGAGACTCACTCGATCAGCAATTTATTTCTCCTCAGCCATGTAGATAAAACTATTATATATATTATAAATAAATAAATATCTTAAGAATCCCTTGTAATCATTTTTTATTATGACCTAAAACAATTGGTTGCATATGATAGATGGACAGATGTGGGGGATATTTCCATGTAAAGTCAAAGATAAAAGCTGTGTCGTTGGTTTGGTCAATTTTAACTTCACACACAACGAACCACACTGAAACTGAAACCCAGGTCACAGCTGTATACCGAGGACAAATAGTACGTCATTTACTGGATGTTTACAGCAATTTTCTGAACATTTACTTCTGCCCTGCATTGTAAAGTGATGGTCAAAAGTCCTGCAACCTGGTGAATAAAAGCGAGCCATTATATTGAATCTTATGAACCAATAATACAGAGACCAACAGCTATAGTTTCGGATCTTGTTTCGAAGCCATCTTATTGGAAGGTGTTGCAGGACTATTGACCATGAGTGTACAGTAACTGGTGCTGAGTGTATGCGTCTCATATTTATGCACTCAGTTTTTTTTCCCTTCATGTAACGATTGTATGTAACCACGGTTCATTTCGTTTCCCAGGGCGGGGTCGTGATGAACGTGACTATGACGAAAGGCCAAGGTTTTTTTTACGGGTAATTTACGTGTTTCGTCTCGCTGGTGGCTTGTGTAAGGTTGGTGCATATACAATCTGTGACTGCCGGGGCTGGTTATGAGACGTGTGTAAGCAGCTCCTTGATTCGTGTAAATTTCTCCCTCTGAATACTATATATGTACAGGATCTACGGTATATATGTCTTGTTTTATATTATATTGTATTCATATTTTCTGGCAGGAGGTAAATATCCACAGGTGGTGTCAGAGTTTTTTTTTTTTTTTTTTTTTTTTTTTTTTAACCCGATGGTGTGAATGACTGGCGTATGCGTAAATCGTACCAATCGCTTAATTTTAACCCTTAATGACCCTGTAATGGTGTATGAGAAATGGGAGCCTCTGTTTCCTCCTGACATGCTCCTTCCATATAGGTGCTATGTCTCGTGGCAATATTTGAAGGACTCGTCTACCTCCAATTTTCTGACTACATCACAGAGTCCCTTAACGATAATTACTAGAACATATACCCGTCAGTCATAAAAACAACAAAACAAGAAACAAAGCAAGAAACAAACAAACAAACAAAGCAAGAAACAAACAAAAAAACAAAGCATAAACAACAAAAACAAAGCAAGAAACAAACATACAAAGCAGGACATAAACAAACAAAGTAACAAACAAATAAAGAAACAAACAAACCAACAAACAAAGCAAGAAACAAACAAACCAACAAAGCAACTAACACTATTGATTGAAGGTCTGAATGAGAGTAAAAGTGAGCTAAACTATTAATGTTACTGGAGTTGATTGGTAGCTGATCAAACTTATCACATCCTTCACTCAAGTGTTCCAAAAAGTATCGTATAAATAAGTCCTGTATTCGTTAGTTGTTAATATATATTTTCTTTAAATAGTTTTATAAGATCCACATTACATTCATTTTGTTTAAAGCTTTCGATGATGGAGAGTATTTATAAATATTCGTATAATATAATAAATGGAGAGTGAACAACTTCTTCGAAAATAAAAAAAAAACATGATTCATTTAAAGTTCATAACTCTCTGAGAATCACGAGTCGTGCGAAATCCATGCTTTATTTAAGGTCCATAACTCGTGTAAGGTTCATGATTTGTATAACGGTGGGGCCTCGTGCAGGCTGAGGTCGGCCCGTTTTTATAATAATATTTGATCAAGTAAGTGAAATCAGTAGGTGGTGGTGGTGGTGGTGGTGGTCATCTGTGTAAATGGCAGGTTTTTGTTCTTATCTAATCATATACTCTTCTAATGAGCGCTAAACATTTTATTATTTGGCCGGATCAGTATTTGTTCAGTATTTTATAGATCTAGACTTTTTTTGTGCTCTTTGTCTCGACTTTTAAGAATGAATAATCTGTGTGAATTTTGCCTTTATTTTCATTTTCGTTCTCAATAGCTAATGTTTACTTTTGTATAAATACATGGAAGTATTGTTATTTATTTTTACACCTATTCGTTTCAAATTAGTAAACCTCTCATCAGTTATCTTAAATGCATTGACAGAAAAATAAGGAGGGAGATTGCTTTAAATGTTAAACTAGTTTTTTGCATACTCAAGGGCCTCGATCCACAAAGAACATACGCCGGTGTACACGTGGCTACGAATATTTATTACCTCCTGTTGTTATTTTCTTTCATTTAAATGTATATATAAACTATAGGTCCTCAAATTACTCGACCAATTATCGTATTTAGCTGCTGTGTATGTTTATTTCAATTTAGTCTATCCAGCTGTGTGTGTGTGTGTGTGTGTGTGTATCATCACCCAGGTAGGCACAGTCGACACACACGTGGCTAGTTGTACTATAATTATCACCTTCATAAACAAACTGCCATAGTCATTTTATCTACCTATATTACTTTTATCATACCCTATTACTACATGTATGATGTCCTCGTAAGGTCTGTTGTGGTCTGTGATTCTATGTAACTCCTGTCACCCAAATCACTGGGAAACGTTCATTTGTTGGGAATTTGAGTGACCAACCCGAGACTTCACCTGCCGAGCTGACATGATTTTTGTGTAATTATTAATGATTAGCAATAATGACAGATTGATCTTTGGTATATACAGGACGACAGCTGGGTTTTTTATAAAGTTCACGGTAGAGAGAGTTTGTGTGTGTGTGTGTGTGTGTGTGTGTGTCCGTGTGTGTGTGTGTGTGTTCGTGTGTGTGTGTTCTCGCAATACATTATCTTTATTATGTCTTATCTGTGTTACACTTGACTTCTTTGGCCTCACCGCGCCTCCAGTCCCTACTCCCACGCAAGCCCCCTCACTCCTTTCCCAACCCAAGCTCCTCCCCTCACCATTCTCCCATTCCACTCAGACAAACTCTGCTAACACTGATCATGTTTCCTCTTTCCTTACGCTGCCTCCTTACCTTGCCTTGCCAACTATATTTCCACTGACTCCTCACCTAACTCTGTCAACTCTGTTAAGGGGAAATTCTTTTTTTTGGCAAATTAGAAAATTACTGATTCCTCACAATTATGCTAGAAAACAGACTACCTCAGTGGTACTCATAGGGATCTGTTTTGTGGCATAGTTTGGAAGAATTAAAGACCTTTTCTTTCACCACAAAAGAATCTCCACTTAATTAATATGCTTCCTTACCTTGGCTACTTGGCTATACCACTGTCTCCCCTCATAACACTACACACATCTCCATACACTGCCTCCTTGTATTTCCATTTATTTAAGGGGAGACTCTTGTTGGTGAATTGGAGGACTACCGGTACTGATTCTCTCCAAGCTGTGACAAGAGACAGACTATTTCAGTGTTACAAATAGGGAGTGTGTGTCGTGGTGTTGTTTGGAAATATCATCAGCCACTCAATTTGGCCACAGGAGAGTCGCACCTTCAGCTAACTCTTCATATATTCTTTCTGTCAACCCTGTAAATGGTCCTATCTGTGCCAGTGTTCCCCTGCCACGTCACCCCAGCTCACCCCACCAAACCCCACCCCACCCCGTCATCCCCTCCACTCCTGTCATCCCCTTCACCTCTGTTTTCCCAGCCACCCCTCTCCTCCTTGCTAATCTCCTCCGACAGGTTTTTATCTCTGCAGCTAATTCTAATATTTCATGGCCAGGCAGAAAGAAGGGAGGAGGAGGAGGAAGCAAGGGAAGCGAAGATGAATAACTAAGATGAATGGGTGGAGGGAGAAAGTGATGTGAAGGCAAAAGGTGACCCAAGGTAGTAAGAGTTGCTCAGTCGATGGAGAAAACTTCCGATTTTCAGTTGCCTGCAAAGGGGGAATGTAATAGATATGGGGGCATAAAATACAATCTTATCAACTTTGTGTGATTGTCTGCCTTAATGGTCGGTCACATGTTGTCTCATAAGTAAAGGTATACGTACTTTAAAAATCCAGAAGGATTTAAGAACAAGAAACATCTTGGCCTTCGTTAATCGTCAGGTTCCTTATGACAAATGATAACATAATCGAGTTGACAAAAAAAGTATGAAAGCGGCAAATTACTCTTTGGACGTAAACTTCACAAGACTCGGACATACTCAGGTTCGATTAAAGCACGTGTAGTGTCTATAGTATATTATGCTTTTGTGATTTTGTCCTTGGTGCTTGATTAATGTAACCTGTATAAACTGTATATAAATACCATATCAAAAATTGACTCACCTTAGTTGAAGCCGGACAGAAGCCCAATCTGCTTCATAATAGTTTGAAGTAATTGGCGAGTTTTCATTTACAACTATTTGGGAATTTTCACAAATCATGTTCACCGCTAAAGTTGCCTACCCATTCTCACGATTCCTCAAGATTTTTACTGTGGTAGACTTAATTTTTCATTCATTGATCTTCCTCTAGGTCACCCTCCCCCCTCTCCCTACTTCACACACCCACACCCTATCCCTGTGTGTGGTTGGGTAAAAGAGAGAGAGTGTGCTTCAAGGAAAATGAGTGGTACTTGTTCGAGTGAGTGTGTCATAAGTGTGTATCCATGTGTGAGAATGAATGTGTATGTGTCAGAGAAGGAGAAAATGGTATGAATTAAAAGATGCACAGGTATTTATGTACTGTAAATGAAATGTTCAAGCGTTTGCATAAATGTTTGATAAAGGCTCATTAACACATCTAAACATTGATATTTGAAAGTATGTATGGGTTTACTTTCTTGTCAATAACTTCTGCTTTTGACTCTTATATCTTCCTATCATAATACGTCTTGGATATAAACACAACACAAATATTGCTTGTACTGCTTATGCACTTTATGGAGCATGACAAGAAGGACCTCAGCCATTAAAAACACCTTCCACACACCGGCTTATGATGAGTCAGGAGGAGGTGTGTGTGTGCATGGGGTAGAGACGTGGATACATGCATATATAGTACCTCTCCTCCTGTACCACTACTGTCTCTCTGTGTAATCCCAGGGTGGCCTTAATCTCACGCCTTGTCCGCCTCGCCCAGTTCCCACGCTACCCTTCCTACTCCCGTCTTGCTCCACCCACTCACAACACAACACAACACAACACACCACCCCATTATACCACTTGCTTTACATCGCCCACACACACCACTAGCTTTTACATCGCCCACTTATTACTCCCTCACCACTTGCATTGCCTCACCACCAACACCACCTACCTTGCCCCACCCACACCACCTGCCCAACCTTTAGAACACCACCTGTCTTGCTTGTTTTCTCCACACCATCTGCCTTACACAACCCACTTAAGCAACCTATACCTGACTTGCCCGACCCACCACGCCCGGGACCCGCTTAACTACAACTACCTCACTCAATAATTTACTAAAGTATAAGATATATTTTTACTCTTATGTATGTACACACACATGCACACCTTATTTACTGGGCTCACTCGTGTCTACACTTTACTCAACCAGGTAAACTCTCCCTCTCCTCTCTTCAGATACCAGTCATCAAGCACCCATCGCACCGAACCCCATCCATTTACTTTCCTTTGACAACCAACAAACTTTAAGTCGACCCTTTCTCTCTCTCTCCTGTCCCTGCCACCCCTCCCTGCCCACGCCCACTTAGTGACATAGCGTTTTGACCTTCTCTCCTTCACCTTCCGTTTTCTCTCCTTCTTCCCCTCCCTCCTATAAGCCTAGGTCACACATTCCCGAACTGGAGTCCGAATGCATCCCGAAGTGACTTCGGGATGAATTCGGGCATGTTCAGAGAACTTTTTCAAGGTCAGGTTTTCATCGGTATGTATGCGGTATGTATTCGGTATGCATTCGAAACGCACTTTCGAATGCATACCGAATACATACCGAAGTCATACCGAAGTCATTCCGAATCGAAACCGAAGTTTGAAATTCAAAATATAATGTGTTGTTTTCGTTCCGAAATCAAACCGAATACAAACCGAATGCAAACAGATGCCATACCGAATGCAAACCGAACCCCACCCGATTGCCAACCGAAGTCTGACAGATTGTATATATAGTTGGTGTACACTATATTGTTACTATTATATTATATTATATTATATTATATTACTCTCTCTCTCTCTATCAGTCTATTTATTTATTTATTCTGTGTGTGTGTATGAATGTATTATTCTCTGTGTGTGTGTATGTATGTATTATTCTCTGTGTGTGTGTGTATGTATGTATAATTCTGTGTGTGTGTGTGTATGTATGTATTATTCTCTCTCTCTCTGTGTGTATGTATGTATTATTCTGTGTGTGTGTGTGTGTATGTATGTATTATTCTCTCTGTGTGTGTGTATGTATGTATTATTCTGTGTGTGTGTGTGTATGTACTATTCTGTATGTGTGTGTGTATGTATGTATTATTCTCTGTGTGTGTGTATGTATGTATAATTCTGTGTGTGTGTGTATGTATGTATTATTCTCTCTCTCTCTCTGTGTATGTATGTATAATTCTCTCTCTGTGTGTGTATATATATATAATTCTCTGTGTGTGTGTGTATGTATGTATTATTCTCTGTGTGTGTGTGTGTGTATGTATGTATAATTATCTGTGTGTGTGTATGTATGTATTATTCTCTGTGTGTGTGTATGTATGTATTATTCTCTCTGTGTGTGTAAGTATGTATTATTATCTGTGTGTGTGTATGTATGTATGTATGTATCCTGTGTGTGTGTGTGTGTGTGTGTGTGTGTGTGTGTGTGTGTGTGTGTGTGTGTGTGTGTGTGTGTGTGTGTGTGTGTGTGTGTGTGTGTATGTATGTATGTATGTCTGTATGTCTGTATGTATGCATGTATGTATGTATGCATGTATGTATGTATATGTATGTGTATATGTGTGTGTATGATGCTACTCCCCCTCTCTCCAACGGCCAAAATTCAAACCGAATACAAACCGAATGCAAACCGAATGCAAACAGATGCCATACCGAATGTTCCGAAGTATTCCCGAATAGTTTACGAATATATCCCGATCTCTCCCCGAATTTTTGCCCATTCCGAATTGGTTCCGAATGTTTCATGCAACACCAAACATTCGGGAAGTTTTCCGATTCAATCCCGAACTTTTGCAAATGGCCCCGAACCATTCCCGAACTCTTCCCGAACTATTCCCGAACACCCCGAATCATTGCCCGAATGCATCCCGAATACAAACCGAACACACTTCGGGATGCATTCGGACTCGAGTTCGGGTATGTGTGACCCTAGTATTACCGTCCAGCTACATTCCCTTCCGTAAAGTGAAGATTTGCCATTGTCCCGCTGTTCTATGTATTTCATCCAACAGCAGATAAATTAGCTTACGAATATTCTTTATCTCAATATAATTCACTCCTCTCCCCTTTTTTCCTGTCTTTCTTCTTTCCATCTCTCGCCCTTGCTATCTGTTTTCATGCTGCCTCTTTTTTCCGTTTCTCTCTCTTCATTTTTCTCACCTCTTTGAATACCTTCGCATTTTGTAATTTTCCCATTTTCCTTTTCCTCCTCCTATCACTCCTACACCCTCCGTGTCCTCTCCTATTTTATGTTTTCCTCTTTATTTTTTTTTATTTTAACTCCTTCCTTCTCTCCCAAACTATATTTCCTTTCTTTCAAAGTCTCCAAATCATCTGTTTTCCGTCTCTCTATTCCTCTCTCACCCCACGCCACTTCCCTTCTCTCCTTCATTCTCCTACACCTCTCGTCTCAGCCCTCACTGCCCTAACCCCCACCTTCACCCACCCAGACGTCCCTCAGTCCATCTCTCTCTCCCTCCCTTCCTTCCCCTTCACGCTTTACTCACTCTCTCTCACTCCCTCCCTCCCTCCCCCCATACCGAAGTGTTTTTACCGCTGACCCTCGCCAACTGACCTCGGCCACGCCACGACTCGCTGAGGTCAGAGGCAGACGTGACGGACCCAAAGCTGGCCGGCGTGGGGGTAGGTTGGGGTGGGTGGGTGGGTGGGTGGAGGGAGTAGAAAGGTGGGTTGGGTGGGGCATGTAGCGGGAACGCGAGGTGGCTGGGGTAGGTGAGTAGGGAGGTGGGATTATTATGTATGGAAAGCACCGTATAGGTTAATTGTTTTGATGGGTGCATGGGTGGGTGAGTGAGAATGATAGATAAATGGATATGGCGAGTAAGCAGAATGGGGGTTGAGTTGGTGAGTGAGTCGGTGGAATTGGAAGGTGTAAAGTGTCTGGGTGGAGCTAGTATGGTAGGCAAGTGGATGATGAATATGGTAAGATTATCATTACACTAAGACTGGAGTAAGTATACAGGAAGGTCAAGGTAGAAGACAAGTAGTGGGCCGAGGTAGATGTGGATTTTTTAAGTTGTTTTT
This sequence comes from Petrolisthes manimaculis, assembly GCA_034508575.1. Taxonomy (NCBI): domain Eukaryota; kingdom Metazoa; phylum Arthropoda; class Malacostraca; order Decapoda; family Porcellanidae; genus Petrolisthes; species Petrolisthes manimaculis. The sequence goes on along the minus strand of JAWZYT010001799.1, from coordinate 41,191 downwards.
TAAGCGGAAGTACTTGGCTTAAAGCGCAGACGAGGGTGGTCCAAGGTCGAGTCTGGCAGGTGAGGTGAAGAAATGTTGAGTGTGGAATATCGGAAGGGGAAATTAGATGAACGGAAGGAGGCAAGTGAAGTGGGTGTGTGGAAATATGTTGTTCGTTCCGTAAACTATACAGAATTTAGTTTTAATATGACAGATAAGGCTTACTTTAGCCTGCATGTGACTGATAATATAAATGTTTGAATATTTAGTTTCTTCATAAAAATATTACGAGATGGGTTTTTGGGTGGGTTGGATAATCTTAATATTCAATTGAAGGTGGATATGCTGTATACTGACACTCACACACATTCACTGATTCACTCACACATACAGGCAGAATAGTCGAAATTCACTCACACATACAGGCATAATAGTCGAAAAAAATGACAGAAATCAGCAAAGGTTTTCCATAGGGTGTTGGAGATGCATCGGTGCAGAGGAAGGGACGGACGTTGTGCCGGTGTTGTTGGTTGTATAGAGTGGTGGTGGATGGATTAAGGAGTGGTGTGAGTTTACCAGACGTACACACAACACCCACACCTTAGTCACACTTCAAAGGAGGTACCGTACGCCTTTACATCTAAGTACACAATTACAGGCACAACAATCAATCGTGTTGGGGAAATAGTAATTAGCCTCCACTCACGAATGTAAAATGTAAAATGGAATGTATACTCACTTAAGGAGATGATTTGTACCATTGTTATTCCTGAAATGTGTGAAAATGTATAATATATATTTTCACACATTCAGGAGTGACAATATATTATATGGAAGAAATTATTGTTTTGAACCTCAACAACAAAATCAATACTTTTTACTTTTTTGCTGGTCATTCTGAATTTGAACAACTGAAGACTTTACATTTACTCGACATCCGTAGACTATGTAATTTCCACATAGATTATACAGCTTGGAAGCACTACTTGAGTACCTCCTGAATCATTTTTTTTAGCCCGGAAAATGTTTCCATAAGCAGATATTATTTCCTATAAAACGTGCCGCGTCCGTCCTTGATGCAGCCACCCAAAACTGTGTCTGACACTATTATTGATAACTGGCGTGCACTGTAATATGTGTAGTGATGAGAATTATCTTTGCACATACACTGACGTGCAACTTTCTTAGTTTCTAATGTGCGTGTTAGCCGAGGTGAGGCGAAGTGGGTGAACAGACTCACAGCTACTGTAGTTGTAAGTTATTTTCAGTCAATAAATTTTGTGTGTCTGCCGGAGCGGACACACCTTCCCAGTTCGACAATATCTTTAACTGATAGTTCATAATCGCCTTGCCAATAGGGAAATCTATTAAATATGTTCATAACTTATGCATATGATAAAAACTACAAAAGATGTAAAGGGAACGGTGCTGTCTCCTTTTACCTCCATATACAGTGATGGAGAGGTTGGGGCTGGATATCCTTAGCAGATCATTAGGAGTGAAGTAAATAGCCAACCAAACTCCCCTTCTGATATCACTAGAGTGAAAAACTACCCGGTCACCTCAAGAGGCTCAAACCAATAAAGTAAGCCTCGCCCGGCATCAATGAGGCGTCTTAGTCCACCAGACCATGAACAACCTAAATACATAGACATGTAAAGATAGCTTTCACCATTGTAATTACTGATGCAAATAAATGTTTATGCTGTCTGAATATCTTACTAAAGGTTTGTTTGTCACTTGTGAAATTATAATTTTATTTAGAACGATATATCAGAGTATTAAAAATGTCTTATACCGGTTGTAAATTTAAATGTTTCAAAGTGTCACAAGTTTCTCTATGCCTGTTGTAGATTATAATCTGACCCGACTGGCCCAGATCTCGTCGGACGTCGCGTGATAATGACCCGAAGAAGATATCAGGAGGAGGAAGGGCGCGGCCTGCCTCTATAGTTACATGGGAATAGACTGCAGGGGGAGTGAGTTGGTTTCTATTAGATCGTCGAGTACTTGTTTCAGCACACGACCCCATCAAGCTAACTCTTCATCAAACAAAATTTCACCACATTTCCTGGCTCATAATCTATACTAAACCTTCATGTTCGTGCATTTCTGTATTTCGCATTCTTTCGTGAGTTTGTTATTATTCATTCATCTTTTGCATTCCCCAAAATCTCAGTCAGTTTTTCTGTTTTGACAATTTTAAGGTCGAGTGTTGTTGTTTTTTTGTGGTGTCCCCTCTATGAATTATATTTGTAGATTATGGATTATTTGTAAAGTACAGTACGATACATTGGAAAGATTTAAGTGAATGCGGCACACACACACACACAGAAATATTAAAGTGAATGCGGCACACACACACGCACACACACACACGTAAACCTAAACATGCATACGCAGGGACATGTGCAGGTTATCCTCTGTGGCTCAATATTGATCCTTGTCTTCTTTATTTCGCCAGATCTGCATCACGTGTGGTGGTGGCTTTGAAAAATATTATATCACTGAAATTGAAAGAGGAGAGAGATTGGGTACGAAAAAAAAACATCTCGCCGAAATCAAAAGATAAAATGTGTGTGTGGGGGGGTGGGGGGAGGTAAAGAGGGAGTAAAAGAGAGTGAGTAGCCATGGAGGTGATGATTGGGTAGGAGAGGCAAGGTGAAATGTCAAGTGGAGGTGAAGCAAGGGGCAAACCACTCCACTCTCCCACGGTCCCTCCTTTCCGCCAGTCAAGGGGGTCGGGTGGGGTGGATGGGTGAACGAAAGTGGGAGGGGCCAGGAAAGGTGGTTGAAAGTAGATCTGAAAGAGAGAGAGAGAGAGAGAGAGAGAGAGAGGGGGGGGGGGGGTAGGGGGAGTTAGGCCGAAGACAAGGTATGTACCATAATTATAAAATGTTGAGAAGGAAAAGGGTGCGGAAGGGAATTAAGAAGGGAAGAGAAGGCCGACACGGGAAACAAGAATTTATGAGCAGATACTGGGATCAGAAGAAAACCACACCCCTTTTTGTGTGTGTGTGTGTGTGTGTGTGTAATTAGGTACCGTATACAAAATTATTATGTAGGGTATGTTAGTAGGGATGAGAATGGGACCTCCTTTATCTCCTATAGTATTTTCCGAATGAAAATTTTACTTTCCTGCAAAAGTTGTCATTGTAACTCCTCAGGTGGTGCCGTTAGAACAATTGGAGTGTTTATCCGTTCTTGTAGCCTCCTTTACATACACATACTGTTCTGATACATACATATACATTGAAGCACACATACACACATGCAAGCACATTACACCATTCCCCAATAAAATAAATATGGAACCACAGAAAAGTTTTGTAGTTTTACCATTCATCATATGTCAAGAAATAAGTTAGAGAGAAGCAGACACACACAATGACATACATAATAGACTGAGGCAGAGAGATATTCGAGATTGAGACACCCGAGTCCATAAGAGGTAAAGGGGACAGACAAAGAGACCAAAACTGAGAGAGAAAGTGAGACGACAAGACATTATAAAAGATGAACGGGAAAGTGGACCATTAAAAACTTCCCTCCACCAACCCCTTTGACTCTCACAAGGAAGAATCTTAAGGCCACGAATTTGATATAACCATCACATCTATCTCTCTTTTAGCGGGTCTTGTCTTCCTCTCCATCTCTCTCTCTCACTCCTCTTTCTTCTTTTTCCTGTCACTCCCTTGCCACACCCCTCCTCCCTCTCTCCCTCCTCTTTTTCTTTCTTCCCTCTCTCCCTCCTCTTTTTCTTTCCTCCCTCTCTCCCTCCTCTTTTTCTTTCCTCCCTCTCTCCCTCCTCTTTTTCTTTCCTCCCTCTCTCCCTCCTCTTTTTTCTTTCCTTCCTCTCTCACTCCTCTTTTTCTTTCCTCCCTCTCTCCCTTCTCTTTTTCTTTCCTCCCTCTCTCCCTCCTATTTTTCTTTCCTCCCTCTCTCCCTCCTATTTTTCTTTCCTCCTTCTTTCCCTCTTTTTTTTCCTATCCTTCCTTACAGCTTTCATTTCCATTTTCCTTCCTTCATTCCTCGTCCCCCGGTTTTCCTATTTGACCCAGTTTCCTCAAAAAATCCCAAATTGGAAAAAGAGAAAGTGTGGGAGTGAGTAGAGGGGAAGGGGTTAGGTGACGGCAGAGCAGAAAGAGTGAACGGAAAAGAGGATATGTAGATCACGGTTTGGAAAGAGTGAGGAAATTGTGTGTGTGTGTGTTCGTTTGTGTGTCTATTTGTGACTGTGTGTACAGGTGTTTGTTATACATAATGAATTTGAAATAAAATCCCCCTGCAGCGACAATAACATAAAAAAAAACAAAAAAACCAGTAGTGATAACAACAATACCACCACCATCTTCAGGAACTTCATTAACAACAATACAAATTATATAATGTAAATACAATACCACAAACAAGAACGTTCAGAGACTGCAAACCTCAGCCATATTGCTGTGAAAGTCATGGAGGAAAGTTAACAACATTTCACAGTTCTTAACTTTGAAATAAATAGTTTTAAAAAGGATTCTTGTATCCCAGATACTGATCCGAAATTTTCTCAAAATTTGATCACGAGGTCCACCTCTGGTAAAATTACAATAACTATCCGCACATAACATTGTCAGTAATCCTGATAAAAGGAAAAACAAACAAACAAACAAACCTAGCTAAATACATAGCCTCCTTGATCACGTAACAACAGCCACAACAACAACAACAACAACAACAACAACGACAACCAGCCACTCCTACCCACTCTTCCCTCCCATCTCTTATTCCCCCCCGACATTTACTTTACCTTCAGGGCGAAATTATCCTCTTGATAAACAATTACTGGACACGATTTTTATGGCTGCGGAGAAAAGCTGTTCGTCATCATCAATGGATCCTCGTAAATCCCGATGTGGGAATGTGTTGGGATCGGGGTGTAACGTGTTAAGGGGAAACTTTTGTGTTGGTAAATCTGGAGCAACTGAATCCTCCAAACTATTCCAAGCAACTGAACATCATTATTTTTGCTCTTCTGGTCCTGTTTCCTACCATATTGTAGAGGAATCAAGGCACTCCAATGTAACAAAAAAGAATTACCACCTTAAAAGGACCCTGTGATCGTATATGAACATTGGAGGCTTCTGATTCCCCCTGACTATGCTACGAAACAAGCTCCTTCCATATAGGTGGTGTTTCATGGCAATATTTGAAGGCCTCGTTTATCTTCTATTTTCTGACAACATCACTGGGTTGCTACTTAATGGGTTGGGAGTTTATAGAAGAAGGTGAGAGTAATGGTTCCTTCCTTCTTAGCTCTCTTTATCATTTCCTCCCACCAACCACCTTACCTACATAGTTAGTTGCTTGTCTACTTACCTTTGTATCTACCCTACCTATTTACCTTTGTATCAACCTACCTACCTACCTACCTATCTGCCTTACTACCTACCTATCTGCCTACCTACCCACATGCCTACCTTAATGCCTACATACTTTTAACATCTTACTAATCTTCTTACCTACATACTTTGCTACCTACTTACTTGCCTTATATCAGCCTACCTATCTCAGTAAAGTTCATATGCAGGCCTGAGTTTCAGCTCTCCTCGTCTCCTTTCAAGATTTGATTACCTATTGTTCCTTCAGTCTGTGTGTCTTAGGGCGTTCTTGATTGTCCGTCTGTAGGTCTGTTTGTCTTTGAGTTTTTGATCATTTGTCTGTCTGTCAGTCTGTTCATAACTTTCGATCCATTATATTATAGTATTCGTCCTTAATATCTCATTTGGATTCATGCATTTACAGAGGTGTAGCAGTGAACTATTATCTGTAACTGTACAGCCACGACTAATAGTCCTGCAACAACTTCGTATGAAACAACCTCGAAAAAAATTTGCAAAAATATATAACTGTTGATCTCTGTAAAATATTTTCATTAGATAGACCCTACACAGAAATGGTTCGCTTTTATTCACCTAATACAGGACTTTTGATTGAGACTGTACCTTTGGATGAACTAACGAACTTGTGTTTATTTTGTATGAAGGAATATGACGCCAGGACGAGAACATATAAAGACTGTCTTCTAGATGGGTAAAAGATGCAAGCACTGTTCATTTCCACAGTTATCGAATCCCTCCTATACAAATATTATTCCCGTTGATGCTTCATGGTGGTGAAAGGTGGATGTTGGTGAGTGAAAGCAGTGCGTGGCCTTTATGATCTGCAGTGTTGGTAATGATGCAGCTTGTACCAGTGATACACAGACAGATATATAGAATTGTTGAGCCCCTTCAGTTTGAGGTCGTGCCTGGAGGGAGTTATGTATTCATTGTTTATCTGTCTCAATCAGTCTGTCTGCTCTGCCATTCGCTCTGCTTATTGTTCTGCTTGTTGGTATGTTTATCTGTCTATCACTCTATCTGCTCATGTGGCAGTTCTTTTATTTGTCATTTAAAAGACTTATCCTAATATTTGTTTGGGAAGCTTTATGTCAAACTAACTCGCACGTGACCTTAGACAAAACCAGCAGCTCGTAAAGTTGTTTATGCTATCTAAATTTACTGTTTTCTGTCGTCGGGGTTAAATTATAAGAAAGTCATACAAACACAATGAGAGGATTTGGAAGGGAGTGAGAGTTCACAACACCCGCTTCTACAATTCCTACACCATTACAGTTCATGTGGGTGAACGACAACACACCACATAATATTAAGTGTACAACATACATGCGGATCAGTATATCATCACATACTCGGTCTCCAGACGGCATACCACGCGCATCCGTATGCAAATGTCGCAGCTGAACTTAACCACAAACACAACCATGCTGCTCTCATGCCTGAAACTACTGCATGCGGTCGCCAGACTGGGTATTATTTATGCAACACGAGGGAGGAAGGCAATTGCACTGTGGGTAATACTATTCCCACTATTACCCTTTCCCCTCTCGTTAAAACAATACCAGGGCAATATATAATGTAATATGGCAACAGCGTACCACCGCAGGAGTCCATCAAGCAGATTACAATCTTACATCTCGCCGAGGTCGTCTGTCTGGAGGTTAGGAAACGTTTATGGGGGCATGATACCGTCAGTGATTTAGGAGATACTGATTCCTACAAACTGTACCACAGAACCTATACCACATAAGCTGCGGTACTCAATAATTTCAGAGTTAGAAGTCATCAATTTCAATGAACTCAAGCAAACTTACTTAACCTCTAAATACCGTGAAAAATTCCAATTGCGTTACAAATATCTATTTGCAATACAAGAGGGGTGTGACAGAGGTGTGGCAAGGGAGTGTTAAGAAAAAAAAGAAAAAGGAAGGAGTGAGAAAAAGAGATGGAGAGGAAGGCAAGACCCGCTAAAAGAGAGATAGATGTGATGGTTATATCAAATTCGTGGCCTTAAGATTCTTCCTTGTGAGAGTCAAAGGGGTTGGTGGAGGGAAGTTTTTAATGGTCCACTTTCCCGTTCATCTTTTATAATGTCTTGTCGTCTCACTTTCTCTCTCAGTTTTGGTCTCTTTGTCTGTCTGTCCCCTTTACCTCTTATGGACTCGGTGTCTCAATCTCGAATATCTCTCTGCCTCAGTCTATTATGTCTGTCATTGTGTGTGTCTAGTTTTGTTTACCCTATTTCTTAACATATGATGCAAGGATTAATGAGAATATATTTTGCAATCGACCAATTTTAATCCAATTTTGCTTAGTACTGATCTCACCCCTGCCAAATTATCATAGGGTTTATTGTTTACACAGGGCTGATGTATACTGTTTCTCATTACACTTGGCCCCATCACCTGATAACTGTACCTGTCATAATTGATTATTGTAGTCGTTCCCGATTTCTAAAGTTATAAGGGGCCATATGATGTGTGTGTGTTTGTGTGTGTGTGTGTGTGTCTGTGTGTGTGTCTGTGTGTGTGTATGTGTGTGTCTGTGTCTGTGTGCTCTCCTGCCTTTGAGTCTGTTGGTGTATATGGAAATGGGCAACAGAACAGTGGAAAGATAATGTAGGTGACAGGTCAATGGCGTTTCGAAATGGTTAGTAATGCAGCATGTGTTTGTATCAACAAACACCTGCAAGGTCTGGACCCAAGAGTATATGGTAACCTACAACCCAATTTGACACCTGCCTAGTCCAACACTTGGCTCAGGAAACCTTTGACCCATCTGACACCTGTTTTGTGGGAATTTTCCTCATATGACACTTGACCTCAAAAACACCTGCTGCGTATTATTGTGTTCTTTGATACCGGCCTAGTTCAGCACTTGTACAGTCGCTGCAGATAGTCCTTGACCTGTCTGTGATGGAAATTCGCGGCCACCTGTTTCGAACTGTGAACACGTGAATTCGTTGCTTCAGTCAACCTCCTGATGATAATATAAATGCTTTGTGTTTTCGAACGATCCTGTTTTGGTCAAGTCTATCCGTCACTGTCTGGTCAACTACTATTTTCCGCGACTGTACCATTAGAATAAAATGCCTCCGCAAAATATAGCCTAATTGGACACTATCCTGTCAGACAGCTGTATACCCGGGCTGTTTGACACGTGCACTATCAAACAAAACAACGCTTCATATGACACTTACCCTATATGATATTTGCTATGTTATATAATTTCCCCGATTGACACATAGCCCATTTAACATACATACACTCCGACTGACACCATTCTGACACATATCATTCCTAAAACTAATTACTGACATCATTTACGCCTGCATTTAAACATCTGACATGCATGAAATTTAACTTTAAATATTTTTCATAATATATATGTTGTCAAATATACTGTTAACATTATTGTACAGTATCTATACACACCTCGCCTGACACTTGCTTTATCTGGGATCAAGCATTTATCCCTACCCATTGTTACGAGTTCATTTACATTCTTTCTTCCCATAGTTCTATCTTTTTTTTCTTCCTTACCATTTAAAGTCGATTTTAAACTATCACTGGGTTTAATACCTATCATTCTTACTTTCTATATATTATTACCAAGCGCCGAGATTTATTATATTACCGACGTGTTTCCATGATTTCAAACTGTTTTCAAAATATTTTGGATTGATTATCTTGTTTTTCCTTTATACTTTCACATTTCTCATCTGTCATTTCCTCCATTTTTTCTTCTTCCTTCTTAGATACTTACTTATTTTGTCTGCTTAGCACACGATTCTATCAAAATATTTTCCATATATTGCTCGCTTTTCTACTTTTCCTCACTTCTTTTTTCTTCACTTTTCCCCTTTTCCTCACTTTTCCTCTTTTCCTTACTTTCCCCCTTTTCCTTACTTTCCCCCTTTTCCTCACTTCTTTTTTCTTAACTTTTCCTCTTTTCCTCACTTCTCTTTTCCCCTTTTCCTCACATTTCCCCATTTCCTCACACCATATTTTTCACACACATGTCCCTCTTACCTTCCCCCTCTCTCACTCACTTTTCTTTTCCCCAGCTTGCAAAATATCTTCTAGTAGAGTACTCCTCCTAATGTTTCCTACGACCTGCTGCTCCTCCAACATTTCTCACTTCCTCTATCACTGCCCTCATCTCTAGACACCCAGCCAGCGACACCTGAACCTTATGATGAAATAGTCTCACCTGGTATTTATCTAACTCAGGTATTGTCTCCAGTGAACATCTGCAACACACACACACACATACACATACACATATACATACATAGACATTCACTCACACATATACACTCACAGACACTCACACATATACACTCACAGACACTCACACACACACACACACACACACAAACACACAGACACACACACACACACACACACACACACACACACACACACACACACACATACACACTCACACACACACACACACACAGCTTGTCACATTCCACATTGACCACACTGACACTGCCTTACACTTGCCTCACCACCACCACCACCTGACGCCTGTACAATACATCTGAAGCAACACACACACACCTGCCTCACCCCCTCACCTGTCACGTGTCAAGGTCGCACCACGAGGTACCATTGTGCTGGCAGCCTTCCATCCACCCGCTACTGACACACTGATTCACTTACAGAAACATACATACATACATACGGTCATATACACATACAGTATACATATGATATATTTCTATACAAATATATCTCATGCATACACAACATACTCTCACATATGTTACTACCCGGCTCCATTATTTCATAAGTGTTTATAATTATGTCGGGGAAACTTGCCTTTTTCCACCCTGAATATGTTTAATTTATTGACGTGGCAGAGTCATCATCAAAATACATAAGTAACATTATTTATCACCAAAATACATAAGTAACATTATTTATCACCAAAATACATAAGTAACATTATTTATCATCAAAATACATAAGTAACATTATTTATCACCAAAATACATAAGTAACATTTTTTAGACTGATGCACATCTGTTTAGCACAAGAATCTAATATTAATTACTCAGGCAAGACCATAACTGTTGGTTGAAGTGTGACGTCGCAAGGAGGTAGTGTACATTACATTACGTCCATTTATCCATATATACAGTACATAACACACAACTTAGGTACAGATATTCAGTACCAACACGATCACTATAATACCTCCACCTCATTATCCTCCCCTATTACTTCTCTTCTTGCGACTTTTCCTATACTCCCTGACCACCACCTCCAACACTCCCTCCCTTCCTCCCACCTCTTACCCGGACCACTTTCCCATTTGTTGCAAGGGTGGAGGCAGGGGACCCTCATAATTAGGTTAAATGTGAGTGCAATTGCCAGACGATCATGGGAAGAGGACCCCAGGGAACCTTTCATGGCGCTGACTTCGGTACGAAAAGAGAGTCGGTTTTTTAAGTATTTTGTTTCCATACATTTATTCATTCTTTTCTGTCGCTTTTTCTTAGGTTTCATGAAAACGCCAAGTAAAGTTTACTTAGCGTTACCAACCCAGATGTCATTTAACATCTTTATTGATATATATATGTAAATAATATTAATTCCTGACCATGATTTTTTACTTAGATCTTGGAAACATAAGTACGTTTAGGCCACATAATACCAGATCATCGTAGGAAAATAAATAAAAATATGAGCGTATGTTACTAAGGTATTTTATTCACAAACAAACCAAACAACACGCAAGCAAATAAATATGAGTGAGTTCATAACCTTAACCTTCCACAAACTTTGTTCGTAAAGGTAATTAATTAAAGCATTTAT
>JAWZYT010001799.1:0-25000 GCA_034508575.1 Petrolisthes manimaculis | reverse complement strand
ACCAGAATACGTTTGGCCAGCTGTACGAGTATGTGTGTGTGTGTGTGTGTGTGTGTGTGTGTGTGTGTGTGTGTGTGTGTGTCTTATGTGTGTCTGGGTGGAGGTGCGGTGAGTTATGGTGGCCAGGGAATGATGATGCCTTGGGAGATAATATTACTGGTCTAGAAGGGTCAGCCTACTGTAGTGAAGTGCTTGCTTGTTTGTAACTTACTGGAGGAGTTGTTGTTGTTGTTGTTAAGAAAATAGTGGGTTGTCTCTAAAGTGGCCGAGCTAAAAGACTAATTATTCCTCCATACCAATACTGTACCAATCTGTTTTGAAGTATTGTTTGGGGAAAGTATTAGTCAGTCATCCAATACCTTCAGAACAGGCAACACACTTACCCTTACTACTTTACTACTATGGATGCCTTAAAACTCTTCTTGATAAACTGAAAAGGCTTGCAAAAATGTGTTGATAGTAAGTTCTAAAATACAAAGGACATGGAGACATTATGGTATAAATGTGCATATAAACAATACCTTTATTGGTAACTTTGAGGAGGAATCAGTAACCCTCCATTCCGCCCACAAACGTTTATCCCTTTAAATCTGGCCAGCATCTGCGATCAATCTCCCCCCAATTTTCTGGTTGCCTCCTTCACTGTACTTTACCTCAAACGATCTAATTTCAAGTTCTTCGTTGTCCCTCATCAATCGTGGCCAGTGACTCAAATTGCCCCTGGAAAACACCCTCGGAATCCCCACAACTACTAGAGATGATTTATGGTCTTGTGAACAGCTTCTCAATAGCGAGCCTGAGGGGAAAAACGAAATATATATGTATACACTAAGCCGTATCTGATGTCGTCCATATACGGTTCACAAGGTAATCTTCCTTCTTGCATATATCACACGGGCAGAGGATAAAAGAGAGGCTGAGTGGGTGCTAAGGTAGCCTAATTGCAAATAAGACCTCACCCATTCCATCCTGGCCACTAGGCTACATTTGGAAGAACCCTATCCAACCCACAGCCCCATAGAGGGTTGTGCTTAAGTTCTGATTCAACACCTGGCTTGGAAACCTTTTTGCACTCGACAACATAACTGGTTATCTCCTGTAGCTTACACAATTCGCAATAACTATAATAATTTATCATGTGTTTTGTTTTTATGCTCAGAGAATCAAGGGTTGATATACCTATTAATGAGAACATTTTCGTTAACTTACTAAATTGTTCTTGATTAGCAAACCATGACCTTTGTGATACTTGTGTGTGCCCCTTATTATACAGTAGGCTACCTGTATACTTCAGTTGAATATCAATAAGGAGGTCGGACTTATAGGAGAATAGATGATGGGCAAAACGGCTCGAGGGGTTTTCTAAAGATTGGATGCTAATGATTTTTCTCAGCCACGGGACGAGACAAACTAACTCCAGCACGGCCACACCTACACACCACCTCCTTCTTCCCTTCCTTCGTCATGGATGGGTTCAGAAGATGTCAGCGAATGGAAGCTACTGACTGATTCCTTCTTAATGTGCTTTATAATGGACCCCGTCTAGTGAGGAAGTCCGTTGCTTGGCATAGTCAAGAAGAATCACTTGCCTCTTCATTTCGCAGACAACATAACTACATTTAATCTGGAGTCCCGAGGCGATTTCAGCTTCGTCTTGGAACTAATTTCTAGCCGCTAACACCGATCCATCTCCATCTGTACGGAAGCAAGTCGTTGAAAAAGAAAACTAATTTAGGGACAGAAATAAATCCTCGAATAAAAATATCTCTATTTTTTTATTATTATTTTTTTAGGGGGCTAAAACAAACTCATCAAAATTACTTTGATTGTTAAACAACTACATACAGCCTTTCTTTCATATTGTTGTTACGTGCAGGGAAAAAATAACAACTCTGTATATTTCAATCATTTGTATTCATGTATATACTAGATATTCTTTCGAGGTGTTTGTTAGTATCTGCATCAGTAAATCGTTTGGCTTTCTGGTCACAGCCTTACATTAACGGTAGGGTCTATATGACTATGCGGATATCTTTGCAATACAAAATAGACAATTGTAAATTATAAGTTCTTTCCTGGAATAGTACACATCGGGTTTTCACTTCAACTATACACCTCCAATTAGTTTGTTTGCCTGTTTGTATATTTTTCTGGTCATCTTGGTTATTGTTGAGGGAATTACGTAAAATGTTATATGCAAATATTACCGTATATTTTTACCACAGGTGAGCCTTGTGACTAGTAACTGTTGAAAGGACAGCGACTAAATTGAAGTCTATTTCTCTACTGCTGAATCCTCGAGTGTTATGGTATATAAAATGTTGTAGGTAACATTGGGAGCCAGACTACGGAACCAGCTTTTTTGGGCACTACTTTCGGAACCAAATACAATAAAATAAATTATTTTTCAAATATGATATTAATTTCTGTCGCAATACGTTATTTGCTTTTTAAATCAGGATGGATCAGCATAAGGAAATTTGTTTGCAGACCGGGTCATAATTTTTACCCTGCGCCCTTCTTTTTTTTCTTTCATATCTGACGTCGTTTTTTGGAAATATAATGCATTTGTACAATACCAGTCGTACATAAAGGTAGATTTATAACAGGCCTACTGTATATCATCACCACCACCATCACCCTAGATCACCAACCTAAATTTTCGAGAACTCAATAAGAGGAATCAGTGTTGTCCCAGATGTCTTCCTTCGTACGCTAACCCAATCCGTCCCTTTACTCCTGCTCATATATTTAGCCTATACACCCTGCACTAGAAGAACTGCTACCATTTAGGAAACATTATGAGCGAACTAAAAATAACCATCACATAAATAAAAAAGGGAAGCTGGCTGGAAAGGTCAAGAGATATCGGGGAGATGGAAAGGTCTGATGCTATTGGCAAGGTCTATTGGAGCCTTCAAACCGTGTGGGCGAAGCAGACATCTGATAGAATTAACGAACGGGTCAGGGGAGTGTGTGAGTCGGAATTAACGAGGAGCTTATGGCCCAGGTGAGCAATTGGTGTGTGTAAGTCCGGCTAATGATAGAACGCCCTGCTAACTGGATGAAAGGTAAGGAAACGAGGCCAAAGTCTCGCGCAACTCAGCCATGATATATGTACAGTGAGCGTCCTTAGTCAAGTCGTGTGACATTATGGTGCAAACTTAAGTTGATGACCAAAGCGTAGAGTCTAGTTCTCTGTGTCACTAAATTTTCATAAAAAAGTTAAATTTTAATCCTCTGACGATAACGTATACTATAAGCGTTCAATGTGCTTCAGTTTTGCAATCAACAGTAAAACTGAAAAAAAAAAATTCGATCATGGAGATTGTATGGAGTGGATGTTGTTATTGGTGGCAACATTTTTGCTGTAGTTGTGATTGTATCTTTCATTGCCAATGGAGCCACATTAATGTTTGTCCGTTTATTTACCTGGTAATTTATATATATTCGTAAAGTATGGTTGGTATGTAAGCTTTCTATCATTGTTATCAGGTATCGTAATGATATGAGAAACAGGGATCATTTACCGTTTGCATCACCACCTCCATCACCAACATCACGATAATGCCCACTTTCACCACTTGCCTTAATACAATCCTAGCAACATCATCCCCCACTACCAGTATTCACCACAACCTTAGACGCTCACCACTACATACTGTACATACCCCACACCCACTCCATCCTCCACACCCTACATCACCTCACACCCACTTCATCCTCCTCGCCTTAGATCCCCTCACACCCACTCCGTTCTCCACACCCACTACAGACTCCCACACCCACTTCCCACCCCAACAACTAGCATGGCAACGAACTACCTCTTATCCTTCATGCTTACAAATGGTGCAATTGAATTTGAGTGGGGCAGGTGTGAGAGGTGAAGGACTGGACTGGGATGTACTCTTTGGTGTGTGTGTACTATATAAAAAAAATAATATATATATGTATACTTCTATGTCTTTGCGGTATGATTATATTTGTGTGTATGTGTATATGTATTAATTATGTTTGTGTACGGGATATGTGCATCAATGTGTGGGTGTACATATAGGTTCTTTCGTTTGTCTGTACCGTACTATAGTGCACAAAAGTTCATTACCTCAGCCAGCCATAATACTGTATGACTGAATTACCTGTGCTAGAAAACAGAAGGTAGCTGGCCAACTGTGTTTTGTCGTTGGAACCACTGGCAGGGAATTCACTCCTATTGTGGCTGGGTGAAGGAACGAACTTTTGTTCACCTTAATAAGTCTGTGTATGGTAATAATTTCTGTCTCTGAATGTGCCTCCTTGTGTACGTGTGTATGGTCCAAGGTAACAAATTTATACAGCCTTCAGTACTTGAAAGGACAAAGACGCCATTGAACCTGATAGGTAGCGAAGTTATCTATAAAATATTATTGAGACTCCCCGGAGAGTTAATCATTACGAGGGGAGGAGGGTTGTCTGGGATGCCATTCTTCATTCTGTTTTATAAAGCCAGCTTCCCTTTTTTATTTATGTGATGGTTATTTTTAGTTCGCTCATAATGTTTCCTAAATGGTAGCAGCAAAATCAATCGCCTCTCAACTTCGACATGTAATGCTCCCAAAGATAGTATAGACATATATGCCACATGCCTGTACAAAAAAAGAAAAAATAGTGTGGCACAAATGCTTATGTTTTTCTCCCCACCAGATTCCCATGTCAGACGAGGAAGGGCCATCCATGTCCTTATACGTTCCCCCTTCTTCCTCGTAGATTCATGAGCGTCTTGCCTGCCTGTCCGCCTGCCAAATTTAACTATCTAAGCGACCTATCCATTGGCCCTGCCGTCCACTTGTTTCACTCCTTCTCTCACGCCTCTCCCTCGCTCACTCCTCCGCCTTTATCTCGTTCCTCACACCAATAAATCTGTCTGGTAGAGGAGTGTTGGAGGTAGTGGTGGGATAGGAAAAGTCCGAGTGATGGAGGGCGAAGAAGAGAGAGAGAATGAGGGAATAAGTGTTAGTAGGCAATAAAAATGGGTCTGGCGAGAGATAAGAGAATTATTGTGAGAGACGATAGGAGTGTGAGGGACAATTACGTAGGTTTTCAAATTAGAATGTCTTGAGTGAATGAGGAAAATAATGAGGTTATCAGATCAGGAAGTTGAGAGAACTATAGAGTAATGGAGAAACAGAAGGAACCGAGTGAGGGAGAGGCGAATAAAAGACGTATGTGACAGACGGTATAGTAAACGATCTACGGGCAGGTAAAGATAAAAACGAAAGGTGGGTGATAGAGTGTTGTTGCTGGTGGTGGTGGTGGTAAGGTAAGGGAGAAGCAAAGGGACACGGTTAGAGGGTCAGATAGATTTGGGTGATGGAGTGGGAGAGGGGACGAATGTGAGAGAGAGAAGGATGGGTAAAGGGAAGAAGGATGAAAGACAAATGTGTGTGGGAGAGGGAAGCAACCTGAGAGAGCAGAACAGATGTGAATGTAGGAAGATAATGAGATAATTGTGTGGGGAGAGAAAAGTGAAGAACGTTCACTGAGAAAATTTTGATAAATGAAACGGTGAATGAGAGAGAATGGAAAAAAAAGAGAGATTATAAACTGCATGTATATACTGTAGATAGCTAGATGGATTAAACAACAAAACAGACTGGAAATAGTTTCCAGCAGCACGTTACCGAGGCCTTGTTAATCATAAATTCACTTGGGATCGTGTTTGTGTTTTTGTTTGTATTTTTTTCTTTCATTAATAATAATGAGACTGCATATGTATGTGTGCATTCAGGCTTGAGCAGGTGTATTTGTGTGTGTGAATGTTTTGCATACGTTCGTGCTTGCATTGGTCAATAGTGTAACTGATGTAGTTGCACATGTGTTTGTAAGTGATTCCGTGATAGAGCAGAGTGGTACTATGTGTGAGGATCAATGTACTTGTATATTATTACCATTGTGAATGTCAGTAGGAAAAAATGTAAACATGCGGCTGACAGCTCGCGCGTGTCCAATTGTACTTTTTAGTTGCACCCACAAATTTGTAGATAGAAGCAGCTCGGTCCCTCCAAGCATCCAATACCTAAGTATCCATTGCCAGATAACAACGACACACATTACTAACAGGGCCTATTGCAGTAAATATAGACTCTTAGTACTGAAGGAAGATGAAGCCTTTTTTCCTAGACCTAGTCTTAGAATATACCCCGAATTCATGTGCACGACTTGACATCTGTGGTTAAAGCCGGTTTGTGTACGTATAAATCCATTAATTTTGTTCTGATTACGTATGAGAGGGAGGTACGCTGAATATCAATGCAGTTATGGTTTAAAAGAACATAACTAATACTATTGTGATACTTGCGACTGTATACACGCGTGTATGTATGTGTGTGTGTGTGTTCCATTAAAAAACTCATTGCATATGGGTTTATCGAGATTTAGACTGCAGGTGCGGCAGGGAGGAGGAACAAAACACCTAACCATTTAAGCCATCCCTTCATATCCTCATCAGGGACCCAGTAACCAGCCTTCAGCCGTGGTGGTGGTGATGGTGGGGCCGAGTAGTTGTATCAGATATATACCTGGCATTCTGACCAGGCATACCATCAACATATACCACCGAGTAGATTCGCAGATTATACACAACGATTTGCAGTGATTGTGGCTTTCAGGCGGTGGTGGCAATTGGGCAAAACGGGGTGTAGACATAAGAGAAGGGGAGGATTATCCAAAGACTATTAGGATTTCAATCGTTTAATGCACGGGTGGCGATGGGGTTAAACTCTCGATGATGTCGGTGAATTGAAAACGATGGCTGATTACCACATACTATGCCAAGGACCAGAATAGCATTAGTTTAAGGTGTGTAATCTGCGGCACAGTTCAGTATGGGGCAGCGTGTAGCCTGGAATTTGCCAACATCACATTACCCTATCCTCAGTAACAGATGACACCTTCGGGTAATAGCCAATGGGGTGTGAGGGCTGGATGGCCGTAAACACTCACAGAAAGGACTAATTTTTGCAAGTGTGAATTGAAGGGAAGAGGTACCCGAGGTGTGATGTATAGTTGGCAGGTGTTGTAATGTGGTGTCCGCCCATCACTGCTTGGTTACCTGTGCTGTCTGAATGTAGATGCTCTGTGTGTGTGTGTGTATGTAGATGCTCTGTGTGTGTGTATGTATGTAGATGCTCTCTGTGTTTGTATGTATGTAGGTGCCCTCAGGGTCTGTATGTAGGTGCTGTGTGTGTGTGTGTGTGTGTGTGTGTGTGTGTGTGTGTGTGTGTGTGTGTGTGTGTTCCCAGGGTCTCTTAGCGACTGTAGTAGGGATATATATGTAAATGAAATGACAGAATGGCCATTCCATCGGTTCATATATCAATACAAGCCTACTGTAATGTGGTCGTTAAGAGTAAACAGAACGTTATCACCACAAATACGGAAATATTTGATGTAAAGAACAAATCTGGATAGAAATATACTTCAAATTATCTTAAGGTGGTAATTTGTTTTTTGTTACATTGGAGTGCCTTAATTCCTCTAAAGTATGCTAGGAAACAGGACCAGAAGAGTGTGCAAATAATGGTGTTCTGTTGCTTGGAATAGTTTGTGGAGGATTCAGTTGCTCCAGATTTACCAACACAAAATTTTCCCCTTAATTAACTAGTCAACTGCCCCACCACTCCTGATTCACATACAGTAAGTCATTTCGTGTCCAACAACAACCGATCCTTCCTCCTCCTCCTTCTCCTCCTCATGAAGTCCCTGCTGCTTCATACTGTAAAGGGGGGAAGGGGCAACGGGGAGGGATAAACGGGGGGAAGGACGGGTTAGAAAAAATTGTATTAAAAAAAAGTCTGTCTGTCGACCCATACTAAGGAGGTTCGTGGATGAAGTTGTCAGGCCGGTTTTTGTTATTCTAATTGTGAGAGGTAAATATTCCCAACATAAAAGCCTCTAGAGAGACAGACTGACAGACAAAAGGAGATAAAAAATGAAAGATCTATAAAAAATTCAGATTGAGGTGATAGTGCAAGGTGGGTAAGTGTAGAAAGAAAGGGACTATAGAGAGAGAGAGAACAAAAAAGGAAGATAAAATGAAATAGTAAACAGAGAGGCATACAGAGAGAGGAGGAAGGGGAGGAGAAGAGAGAGGGAGAAGGAGGTTTGTAGCAGCAGGAGGAGGAGTAGCTGGAGGAGGAGGAGGAGGTGGAGGAGAGGAGAGAGGGAGAAAGGGAGTTTGTAGCAGCAGGAGGAGGAGTAGGTAGTGGAGGAGGTGGGGGAAGAGCAGGAGGAGAAGAGAGAGGGAGAAGGACGATTGCAGCAGTAGGAATAGGAGGAGTAGGTGGAGGTAGAGGTGGTGGTGGTGGTGGTGGTGGAGGAAGGCGGAGGCGCAGTATGATACCAGTTTGCGTCCCCTGAGGAGTGTGTGGCGTGTGATTACCCTCTTATCAAAGCAGACCACCACACCAGATTGTAATGGAGTTAGAGCTAATAATCCAACACTGGCCTGGTCATTATCCACACCTGGAGTGGCCTGCTGGCGTCCAAAGTGTGGCCCGCCGCTGTGATGAAGGGGCCACAACTCTCTCGGCCACCTGAAAGGGCTCTAGGAGGAGGGGAGGTAGGTAGGTAGGTAGGCGGAGGGAGGGAGAGGCACAGTGATTGGGGATAGGTTGGGGGAGAGGGTGGAAAAGATTGAGGAAGTGGAATTGGATGATGGAGAGAGAGGAATAGGGATAGGTTGGGACAAAGGAAGAAAGAGGAAGAGGGATAGAATGGAGAGAGAGAGAAAGAGAGAGAGGAGGAGGAGGAGAAGGAAAATGAATAGGGATAGAATGGGAGAGAGAGAGTGATAGGGTACTAAAAGCAATGGAGAGAGGGAAATAGGTACATGATAGCACAGAAAGAGATTAATATGGAAATAAAATGGGTAAAGGTGATTATTATGGTTCTGAAAAGGAGAGTGGAGTGAGTAAAAGGGATAGGATGGAGACAGAAAGGAGTAATAGAGTTATGAAGACGCAGGCGAATTAGGGGGAAGGATGGTGGGGGAGGAATTGTGATGGGAGAGAGAGAGAGAGAGAGAGAGAGAGAGAGAGAGAGAGAGAGAGAGAGAGAGAGAGAGAGAGAGAGAGAGAGAGAGAGAGGGGGGGGGGGGATGTAACGGGTAAAGGATGGGGAGGAGTAATAATGATCTCATAGGGAAAGTACTAGGGATTAAATATGAGAAAAGGAGAGGGATATAAATAATCTAAATCTGATGATCGGGATTGGAATTACTTATAGATATATCACTGGGAAAGGAAGAGTAGGAAAGGAAAATGTAATAAAGTATGTGTGAGGGAAAATAATACGTGAGGAGGAAATAATAATAATAAGAAGAAGAAGAAGAAAAAGAAGAGCTGGGAATATATTTTTGGAACTATGAATGTGTTCATTAAGAGAGGAAAGGGAGAAGGAAAGTAGTTAGCAGAAAATATGTAAATAGAAAGTTTCGGGGGGAATCAGATAGAGTTAAGAAAGGAGAGGTGTTTTGGTGAGGGAATGGGAAATTGGGAGAGTGGGGTTAAATTAAATATATAAATAGAAATATATAAATAGAAAAAGGATGGCAAGAAAAAGAAAAGTAGTAACCGAAGTACTGTAGTATAATAATAATAAAAAAAAAAGGTAATATATGGACGAATAAAATCAGCGAGTTATTTAATGTCATATGTTAACCTTTTGTAATTTTCCATTTTCTTCCTTTTATCAAATTGAATTATATGGGGAGGGAACTAACATTCAAAGAGTTCAGAACGAACACCTGAGAATTAAAAGATGTATTAAAGTAAGGAAAGGAACAGGGAGGCAGAAATGAAAACAGAATAGGAGGAAAGAGATAAAGCAAGGAAAGGGACAGGGAGGCAGAGATTAAAAAGAATAGGATAAAAAGATATAATAAAGCAAGGAAATGGATAGGGAGGCAGAGATGAATAAG
Organism: Petrolisthes manimaculis; assembly: GCA_034508575.1. Lineage (NCBI taxonomy): Eukaryota > Metazoa > Arthropoda > Malacostraca > Decapoda > Porcellanidae > Petrolisthes > Petrolisthes manimaculis. The sequence continues at coordinate 15,042 of JAWZYT010001799.1, read as the reverse complement.
AGGAAAAAGGGGTAAAGAGAAGAGAGAAATAACATAGTGAAGAAAGAGAACAAATAGGCAGAGATGAGTAAGAGCATAAGAAAGTAAATAAAGAGAGAAAAAATATAGCGAAGGAAGAGAACATGGAGGCAGAGATGAGTGAGTAAGAGCAGAAGATGATGGGGAAAAAAAATCTAATTTCCGAATATATAGCATTGGTTTGTAAGGTCAAAAGTACAGCAGTAATAACACTCCACTCCACCCTGCTCCCTTCAAGTCGTTTATCAACCTTAAAGCTGGGTGGTGGTGGTGGTGGTGGTATGCCCTCGTCCCCACACAACGCATACAGACATAGAAACACACACGTACATGCACAATCATTAATCTATACACACACAGACACAAACACAAACACTCGTTAATCTATACACACACAGAGAGAGAGACAGACGCACACACAATCATTAATCTATACACACACACACACACACACACACACACACACACACACACACACACACACACACATAACCACACACATACATACACACACATACACAACCAAACACACACACACACACACACACACACACAGTCACAGAGCACAAAACTATTACCCACAGATATTCTGGACGTAGACGCCAGCAGAGGTAACCAGCTATCCCACCCCCTCATAAGACCCGAATCTTGATATCTCCAAGGTGTGAGCGGTTGAGTCTACTTGCCAATAGAAATTCATTTACCTCTTCCCTGCTTGAGCTAATAACCAGGTCTTAGCGATCGAGCTCTTCGATACTGGAGGAGGAGGAAGAGGAGGTGGTGGTGAGGTGCAGATACGGAAATAAAAGCTGGTAGGTAGGATAGGAAGGAGAGTTTGAGGAGGGCGAGGAGGGGGTACAAGTGAAGGGGCTCAGTCTGAGACCGCGACAGAAAGTTTGAGGATGAGAATGACTACTTGGTAAAATTAAGGAGACTAAAATAGGGTTAAGGATCTATATATAGATAATAAGAGGTGAAACGAGAAAAGAAATGTGTTTAATAATGTGTGAGGGTGGAACATTATGATGGAGATAGGTAGAGTGAGAAAGGGTAATATATGGAGAAATGACTGAGGGTGAAAAGAGAAGGTGAATCGAGGAAAAGAAGAAAGAGAGATAGAGAGAGAGAAAAAAGAGAGAGAGAGAGAGAGAGAGAGAGAGAGAGAGAGAGAGAGAGAGAGAGAGAGGGGGTAGAGAGAGAGAGAGGAGGGTAGAGAGAGAGGGGGGTAGAGAGATAGAGAAAAAGAAGGGAAAGAGAGAGAGTGTGTGTGTGTTGAAGAAAAAAGAAAGAGGTTCGAGAAAGCAGAATTAGGAGAAAGAGGAAAAGGGAGAGAAAGAGAGTTGAAGAAAAAGAAAAGAGTTCGAGAAAGCAAAATTAAAAGTAGGAGGGAAAGAAAGAGAGGGAAGCACTAAGAGCATATAAGCAGGCAGTAGCAGTCCTCGTCTCGGTCTGATACGTGATGATTTGAGGCGTGGGGATGGCTGGGGAGGGTGATAGAGAAGGGCGTTGAAGAGAGATAAACACAGGGGGGAGGAGGAGGGTAATGATGTGAAAGAGAGAGAGAGAGAGATAGAGAGAGATAGATAGATAGATAGAGAGAGAGAGAGAGAGAGAGAGAGAGAGAGAGAGAGAGAGAGAGAGGGGGGGGGGAAGGTACGGAAAGAGAGAAATATAGACAATAGTACACACACACACACACACACACACACGCACACATACACATACATACACATACAGATACAAACACACATACACATACACACACACGCTCAGAGAGAGAGTGAGAGATAGAGATAGATATTGATATAGAGACAAAGGTACACACACACGCAGAGAGAGAGAGAGAGAGAGAGAGAGAGATGAGAGATAAATGAGAGATAGCATAATTACAGTTCTCCCCAGGAAGCACTCCCCTCCGTATCTCGGTTCTCATATCTCGGGTTGTCTTGTCGTTCGTTTCCTTTTATATTAATTTGAGAATCCCAACCCCATAGTTACACTCTCCTTGAACCCCCAGTTATAGTTTGGTGGTATTCTCAAGCTCCTTAGTGTGGCATTTCCCGTGGAGTCGCCTATATGATTGTGGCGTATGTGGTCCAGGTGGTAATAATTTGTTGATGATAATAATAGGTCACTGTAGAATTGGGAGGATACTCGATTTTATGCATTATTTTGCTCCTGTTATTTTTATTATATATCAATTTTTGTAGAGATGTATCTGTCTGTTGTAAAGTCATGGTCTAATGTACTGCAACCTGGTGAATAAAAGCGAGCTATTTGAGTTAATTTTATGAACCAAAATTGCACACCCAACAGCTATAGTTTCGGATCATTTTTCGAAGCTATCTCATTGGAAGGTGTTGCAGTACATTAGACCATGACTTTACCTTCGTGTACTTTTTGGTGTTGTTCATATGATTTTTTTATGTAGTTATTATGTGTTTATTCATTTTTCTCTGATGCATTTATATCAATATTTGCGACTTACTATTTCTTGTTTTCTTTATTTTTGTATGTACGTATGTTTTCATAATTATAATCCTATCAATATAAAAATGGAGCTTTAAATTATTATCGTTTACTTTAAAATAAGAATTTGGAAATCAATACACTTTAAAACACAAAAATAGCAGGATTCTATTTTCATAACAAACAATGTGACAACACCTGAAGAAAAATGAGCTGACTCTCCATCTCGTACTGTGAAAGGAAATACAAAAATATAATGTATCTGTGGAGGAATGTCTTGAAGGGCAGGGCTGGCTGGAGGGAGGAGGCGTGCACAGAGAGACACACTGTGATGATGAATCGTTCCAAAGTTATGCTGCGGAATAAACAATGGAGTTGCATTGGGTACTGATGGGGAGGGGTACCAGTAAGGAGTTATGGTGGTGGTGGTGGTAGGGGTTGTTGTGTTGTGTGAGAAGAGCTGGTGACACATTTGCAAGAATATATGTAATATCTTTCAGTCCTCGGATATTCCTTGTACTATTTTCATCTTCCTTCTCCCGTTTTATCATTACTTTACTGACTTCCTTCTTACTGTGTTTTTCCTGTGTATGAACTGTGCATTAAAGTACTGAAAACACATTACATTGTGTTTGTGGTACCTTCCCTTACCTCGCCATGGTTATTGGAGTAGGTCATATTATTGTCTTTTTAATCGGAGCCTCCCCCTCTCTCACATTAACACGTACACACACATCACACTCGTATACACCATAGATTAAATACAAACAATTTCACACCTAAACGGACACATGCAAGCTTAAATAACAAGTAAAAATGAGCGTACAAACAACTGTACAGTTACCTACACTTGTAACTGGTACAGTCAATGTTGTCAATCCCCTTTTCCTGTACCAGTTGTAAGTGGTGGCAATTGTACATACTCTACTGTACATTACATACATACATACATACATTTATGACACAGACAACCGATGTATTGTCTAGAGATAAAAGTCGCCCGCACACCCAAACACGCTCGTGCACAGACTATCAGAGTAAAACCAACAAAAAAAACACACACCCATTTGTATTCCCTCTAATCTCTCTGACTGCTTTCATTTGTTCTATATCTGGAGGGCAGCCCGGCCAGACCCTCCCCGACCCGCCCCGCCCTATACTCCTCCTGTTGCTACACTACACCGCCGCCTTGGCCTCCTTGCACAGATTTCACGGCCAAGATGCTGAGTAGGAGGGCAGGCAGGGGGATGGGGGAGAGAGGAGGTAGTAGGGTAAGAGTGGAGAAGAGGTGGAGTGTGCAGAGTATTGGAGGTGGAATCATGGAGAGTGGTAGACAAAAAAGTGGTGTGTGGATAGGGAAAGGTGGTGGTGGAATGAGGGAAAGGATAGAATAAGGTGGAGTTAGGGGAAAACGAAGTGAAATGAATGAAGGAAGAGGAAATTAAAATTGAATGAGGAGGAGGAAGGCCTAGAGTGAGGGAAGGGAATAGAGAGGGAAGTAGAAATAGTGCAAAGAAGAGGGGGAGATTGGAAGAGTGAGAAGAAGAGATGGAGCTAATGATCACAAGAAAAGGGAGAGTTACAGGATTGGGAGTGAGTGCGTTTCGGAAAAGGAGGAAAGGGAAGGTGTTTGGATTTGGAATGTGGATGAAGTGAGGCTGAGTGTGGGAGTGAAAGTGGAAGAATGATTCGGAAAAGTAATGAGAGTAAGAATGAAAATACTGTACAGACGAGAAGGGAATGTGGAGAGAGAGAGAGAGAGAGAGAGAGAGAGAGAGAGAGAGAGAGAGAGAGAGAGAGAGAGAGAGAGAGAGAGAGAGAGAGAGAGAGAAAGAAAGTGTGAGAGAGTAATGGAGTGGATAATGTTAGAAGTAATATGATAGTTAGTAAAATGGGTTGGTATACAAAGTTGTTGGATTGGATGATGACACATTGGAGACCAGGGCTCGTATTTATCAAAGTAAAGTTCAATCCTAAGTTAAGATTTTGTTGGTAAGTGTTTATTCACGGCTAGGACTAAAACCCGGCACTGCTTTGAAATCATAATATAGACACGTATATCAAGAGAAGGAACTTTGTCCACCGCTTCGAAATGAACCCGAAACACCTATTGCAAGATCAGTAATGCAAACATACGAACAAGTGCGAATTCTAAGAAGTTTCATAAATACCGACCCAGAAGAAGGTGAGAGAGAATAATAAGAACTCATAATGTATAGGCCATGATGGAGTTAACAGGAATTGAGAACGTGTTATAAGAGAGAGGGATTAAACTAGACAGATGGGATGATGGGGAGTTTATAAGATATGATAAAATTAAATGCACAACGGGAAGAGAATAAAAATCAGTGGAATGAGATAATGGCGGTGAGAGTGGTAGTTGTGGAGGGTTGGGGGTGGGGGGGGAAGGGGAGGGGGAGGTAAGGGGAAACTAGTCCACTAACAGAGCAAAATAAAGTGAGGATGAGGTTAGTTTTTTCCTCCTTCATTTCAAGTTCAACTCAGAATTCTATACAATCACTGTCTCTTAATAAACGTCCTTGTCTGTTATTTTTGACCACTTTTTGAGCAACACTTGAATGGAGGTGATACATATTATTATAGGCTGTATAATTTTTTACTTGTCTGTTTACGTTTGTTCGAGAAGTGTTATGGTAAAAAGATATGAATGAATTTTTATTACGGGGAGATTCTCTTGTTGGTGAATTGGAAGTCTGCTGATTCCTCTTATCTCTACCAGAAAACACACGCCCTCAATGGTACTAATAGGGGATCTGTTTCGTGGCATAGTTTGGAGAATTCAGAAACATTCAAATTCACTAACAAATTAATCTCCCCTTAACTAAAGTGTTTGCCCAGAAATTAAACTCGATTCAATCCATTAGCCAACTGTCACTCCCCGTTTATCTCCCAGTGAATATTTCATACTATATTTCCTTTACCAAACATACTGTAGGCATTGTTCTGCTGACTGATCCCAGTATTAACCAGATAATATTAATAGAAAAATTTGGTGTGAGGAAATTAATGTATTCAATTTTCTAGTTATTACGAATCCTTGATGTCACAGTGGTGTATACGAATTCCTGAGCTCGACTGTACATCTATCCTGTTGACGTAGGACAATCCTGGGCTAAAGTAAGGAAATGAAACAGGAAATGGCATTCTCCGTGTTGGTATTGTATATAAGTTTACAAATAGCCAAAAGAAGCAATAAGGAATAGCATATAGCACATAATATTATCAACTAATAACAACACACAGACAAACGCAGTATCAAATAAACAGGTAAATAGGGAAGACCCAGAGAGAGATGATGGAGAGAACCGGACATGCAGGGAGAGAGATACTTAGACACAGTGCAGTTTGGAAGGGTACACTTGCCCAGAGACAGACAGACAGACAGATAGGTGGGTAGATAGATAGCCAGACCGACAGACGGAAAGATAGATGGCGCCTCCTCCCAGTATGAAGACAACTGACTTAGCATACAAACGGCCCCATCTCACCCTTCAACCTTCCCTCTTCCCATCTCTCTCTTCTCTCTCTCTCTCTCTCTCTCTCTCTCTCTCTCTCTCTCTCTCTCTCTCTCTCTCTCTCTCTCTCTCTCTCTCTCCACTATTCATTCCTTCTATCTCCTTATTTGCACGTCATTCTTCCTTCCTTCTTCTTATTATGCCTTCCACCACTTTACCTACATCTCCCTTGCTCTTCATTCATTCCTTCTCCCACTCTTTCGTTCCTCTCTTCCCTATCATTCAGTCTCTCATTCCCTTCGAACTCCACTCCACTCCACTGCTTCCTTTATAAATGTCCCTTTGCACATTCATATACTTCTCGTTCTAGTTTTTATTATTGCTTCCATCGTCATCTACCCCCTTGCTACTTCTATGTTTGCCTCTTCCTTTCAAAATTATGTTCCACTCACCATTTTCTTCCCCCACGTCTTTTATTATGCTTCTCTCCCAACATCCCCTTCTATACATCCTATATTCATTCTTGCTCTCCCCACATCACATCACATCACCTGTTCTCCATCTCTCATCCTTCCCTCTCGCGTCTCTCAACTCTTCCTCTCCCGTTATCCTCTCCTCCCACACATCGAACTGTTTCTTCTTCTCACCACATCACATATTCTCTCCATCTTCCCTTCAGCGTCTCTCACTCTCCTCTCCTCTCCCACACCTTTCACCATCTTGTATTATTTCTCTTAACCACCCTCCTTTTCTTTACCATCTACGCCTCTCGCTCTCTCCACCCCTCCCTCTGCTTTCTATCCTCTTCCTTCTCTCCTTTACCTTCCCTTCCCTTCCCCCTCTCCTTTACCTTCCCTTCCCCCTCATGTCTCCCTTTTGCAATATTTATGTTATTTATCGCTTTTGTTTACGATCAGCCTCATGTCTAATGGCGACCTGAGTTGAATGGTCACACACACACACACACACACACACACACACACACACACACACACACACACACACACACACACACACACACACACACACACACACACACACACACACACACATCATAAATAACCAGCAAAGGATGTAAAGGAATCTAAAACTGTTCTGAGCTCGGATGTTAAGGTGGGAGCGTCAATACAAGTCCCAGTAATTCTTACGTTATGATCACGACATGAGAAACTGAGAGTGGAAAATAAATGTCAGCGTAGTCTATAATTTTTAGTATTGTACATATTCCTTTGCACTGAGCGGAGAAGGAAGGTGCAAAATATGCCAGTGTAACTCTTGGGCAATGACAGCAAAGGGAGGTTGTAAAATTATATACAGATATCGGTGCATTCTATAAACGCCCTCTTATTCTTTACGTAATGATCACAAAGAGAGGGTGTAAGCTATATGCCACCTTATACTCTAGACGATATAATCACCATAACCCAAAGAAAAAGTGAGGTCAGTGTATCTTATAAATTTAAGTGCATTGCATGGGTGACGTCAACCTGTAGCAACAACACGACTTGGATGTGTGTCAGTATATAAAATAATATAGTATGCTCGTAAATACATTCTTTCCAGTGAATACATGCTTCTACTGAAATCAGGAGGCATTTACAGATCTTTGCTTGCAGATTGTGAAATGGGATTAAAAAATATTATAAACATGTAAGACAGAGATAAAGGGAAATAACAGGATAAACAGACTTTATAAAAAATACTCTGTCAGGTTCATAAGAGAGAGAGAGAGAGAGAGAGAGAGAGAGAGAGAGAGAGAGAGAGAGAGAGAGACGATAGGCAAATGTAGAACCTTCACCTGTATCTCATTTTGTATTCTAGGTGGTAACCAGACCCTCAATTACCGAGTTATTATGAAACTTCGCATGTTGGCCACCAGTTACAACCGCCTCCCCGGGTACAGTAATTTGACTTATGTAATACCCATCTCTTGCTGTAATCTGCCAGGGTTATTATTGTCATCAGCCCTTACCCTCTCTAATATCGCTTACTCTTATTTCAGAGTTCCTAACCCTCCCTGAATTTATTGTTGTGGTCATAGCGTCTCCTTAAAAGGTGCCCAGATAATTTTTAACTCGGTACTTTCAGAAACACCCGATGATAATATGTGTGACGGGTTGGTTTCCACAGTTTTATTTTTCGTCTTTGATATTCATTCGTTTCTTTCCTTTCTCACTTCTCAGAACCAGTATTGAAATTACTTTATCTTGCTCGTTTCTTGTTATTCACTGAGACAAGAACAAGTTGGAGGTGGTCGGCCAACAAGCAGACGTTTTGCCACATCAATAAATGATTAAACCTTTTTTTATTAATTTTGTGTTTTCCTTCCATCTGTCTGTAAAACTGTTATCCATATTTATATTTAATCTATATGAATACTTTTAATAAGACTTATTTACTAAGAAAAGCAACAACTACGTTTACGCTTCAACTTCTCAACTGGTGAAGGACAAGAATTTTATTAATAGTTGATACAGTTGCTCATCATTTTCATCTAATTTGTTTAAAGGAGAAATCAATGACACTTTTATCATCTTCGGATCATATCTGGATTTAGCGTAATTTGCCACATTCACGAGTAAGGGTTCGGGGATATTTCCTTCCTCAGGTTTGTCTATAGCGTTTACAGTTTCAGTGTAGCATCCTTCATTGCCACAACTTCCATTATTTTATTGTCTCCCTTATCTCTACTTTAAGCTTGTGTGTTCAGCCTTTTTAGTGCTAGATTCAGTTGCATAATGTCAGTAACAAAGATATTCTGGAGACTCGTGGCTGAGTACTTTCTTCTGACAAGGGAAATCGTCAGTCAGTAATGTCTATTTGTAAACCCACTTTCTAGCATCAGTGGAGTAATGTTATTCTCTGTATACCTGGTTATGCTTAGTAGTGAAAGAATACACATGATAAAAAAAAAAAAATCGCATGCCTTTTTACCCATATTCATAGAACGTGGTATAAATAATGTCTGCTGAGAAAATAAATAAGAACTACTGTAGATTTCCGTCGACGTACTAACGATAGCAACACAACAGTATAAACACCAGCCTGGGAGTGAGTAAATGTACCGTTATGGCCACAAGATAATATTTACTAATTTGCCATACTCATGTAGCTCACGTAGTACAGTGGACTCCAAAAGTTTCGAGGCACTACCTGCTAGACTCAAGCAGGTAGTGTCTCGATTGTTTTGGAGGCAACTGTACCATCCATTGCTCTTCATGTAGTAATCACAAATAGGAGAGATTTTGCAACTCCCACGTTCCTTGACCATGGAGGTGTGCGTGGGGAAGGGGGTGGGGGAGGGGGGGAGGTGAAGGCGAGGCGTGGGGATAGGGGGGTATGGAGGTGTGCGTGGGGATGGTGAGGGGTGGAGGTGAAGGCGAGGCGTGGGTGAGTAGGGCCGGGTTGGGTCGGGCCGGGGGCAGGCAGTGTGAGCCAAACAGGCCTTGATTGAGAGGAAATCTGAGAATGGTCACCGAATTACCACGCAGCGGGCCGAGATCGTGCTGGCATGGCTTGGACCGGACGGGGGTGAACATTTCCCCAAGTGTTCCCGGTTTGAGGACACTTTTATATTTATTCTTTTTTTCAGGATTGTATGTGTTTACTTTAACTTTTTTCCTTGTGTGACTTGATGCTATTCGACCATTATAATCTCCCATACAGCAAAGAATTAAAACTGTCTCACTTACTCAAACTTAACATATCTTAAAAATGGTTTCTTTCAAGTTCAATATTATAATGTATCATTTCCTAATTTAATCCATTCCTATGTTAAATAATCTTATCTGAGAACCTGACTGTTTTGGAGTATTGTCTCCAACTGTGAACTGTTGGGAAAATATGAATCAGACTCCCAAAAGTGTGAAGCCTTCTCAACTCTGGTTCTTCCCGTCTCACGCCTGCCTCCCTCCCCTCTTAATCCCCATCCCCTCCCACTCCCCATCCCACTCCCTCCCCTCTTCCTTCCCTTCCCCTCCCACTCACTCGCTCACTCCCCCTCTCACTCACCCTCTTCCCCATTCACTTCCCCTCCCCCTCTCACTCCCCCTCCCCCTTCCTCTGGTCTCACGCATATCAGCCAGACCTTAAATTTTGGTTGGTCAGATTTTGCGGCTCAGCGTCCGTGTTGTTCGTCGGCTTTAAGTGATGGCGTGGCTTGTTTCCATAAGTGTGAATGGTAGAATACAGGAAGTGATAAGGAAACAAATTATCTCGGGTAATTGTAGGGTCACAATTCCTCCAACTTCTTTCAGAAGACATACTTCCTCAGTATATGTGGTGTTTTGCTCCACACTTTGAAGAAATTCGTACCCTCTACTTCACATCAATAGTTTAACCCATCATTGGTTAATGGAATGTTCTCTTTCTTCCTTCCTGGTCACGCTGTCGATGTTATCATTCAGGCTGCTGTCTAGAAAAAGGATTGAGCTTTAGAACTTTTAGTGTGTCTGATGATAAAAACATACTTTACCTTTACTCACCAAATAAATATATCTTTCACTTATATTTTCCATAAGACTTTCCGATACTTTGAGTTGAGTAATTTTTGCTATTCTTGTTGATCTTCATAATAAAATTATTATATCGTTAATCACTAATTATTGAATGATTAAAAATCATTCGCACTCAGGCTCAGTTTACACAGAAATGTTGTACTGTCTTATGCCCATTGATAATCATGTTGATGTTTGTTATTTAGGAGTTCAGTACATCAATAAATTTATATTATTGCATGTGTTCTTCAATTTTTTACGCAATGATGCTTTTCACATTATTTTTCTACATTTAACTACTATGTTATATTCAGTGTAGTTTTTATTATATACTGTATGTGTGTGTTTGTGATTAGGGAATTAGATCCTTCGTCTCTCAAGTAAATTAGCCCTTCAATCAGCAACTCCTCATCCATCTATGTTTGAGGCTATGTAGGCTTAGTGTAGTACATTTATTACTGTACGTACATTTATTACTGTACGGAATATGAGAGTATGGAAAGCAGCATGAAAGAATATCATAGTATAAAGTTATTGTTTTAATAGAAGATATTCCGAGTCCCATACTATACAACAGGAGTGGTATGTTATATTCACTACAGAGTATGTCTATACTACAATATAATGGGGTACGAACAAGAAGCTGGTTATACAGTATGAGTGACAGACTGGCGAGGCACGACTGAAGGAATGACTACTGGTTGTCAGAGTAAACGACTTGCCCTTAGAACAATAAGACTGGCCAGATGGGTTCAGAAACAGGGTAGCGATGATCACCTGTCCAATAACTAACAAACTAAGAGGTTACCTGAATAATTGTCGGTCAGCGTACCCAATTAAATAACCAATCTCTCTTACCTGTGATTATCTTCTCATAGTACCCAGTTAATTATTTACAACAATGAAGAAACAGACTGCTTAATTTTATAACAGAAAATAACCCATGTAAGTAGCCCTCTATTGTGGGTTGGTTAGAAAATTGGCAGACAGTATAAATTATGAGATTTTCTATCATGTAACTTTGTAAACGATGACGGATCATTATTTTACGATGTTACACGAGTCCCCAGGCAGTTGGCACCCACTCACTGCTTCCCTGCTGACAGACACTTTATACTGCCCCGCCCTCTCACTCCCCTCGCTCCACTTCCCACTCATATACAGTCACTCACTACCGCCACTCACTACTGCCACACTCATAAATCCCCCCCCCCCCCACTGTGTTACCTACACTGTAAAAAAAGTCTGTTGTTTTTACAGCTATTAACTGCAAATCACTACGGATTATTTCTGTAAAGTATATGTATGGTTTATTTCTGTAAAAAACATGGAAAAGTTCATATTTACACATAATTTCTGTAATTTCTGTAATTTTTTGAGTGTACAGACCCTTTCTGTATGTTCATACAGGGAATTTCTGTGTTAATTAATTTACAGTACTTTTCTGTAGAAACAGTGCACGTTGTATATATTACAGACACCGAAGATACCGTCCAAAAATAATTCACCTCCTCACCCTTCCTAGATACTCTAATTAACCCATGGTAATGTTACTAACTTACAGCACGTCAATTAGCTACTTATCCATTCACCCTCCCCGGGATGTAGCAACTTATTCACTCATCCTTCCAAACGTCAAACCACTTTACTTTACCACTTGCTTTCCTCTCTACCTATACTACCTATCGTGCCCCAACGCACACACACACACACACACACACACACACACACACACACACACACCTTCATCATCAACTTACTCGCCAAACCACCTTTCCAGAGCTCGGCTACTTACCTCACCACCTATTCACTTGTCCACCCACCCATCCACCTACTTGTCAGCACCCGCCCTTCGCCCCCGTGAGAAAGTAAAGCCAGCAGACACGTGTAACATGTCCAACGGAGACTGGGCCACTCATACAGCGTATAATAAATGATGGACAGGACGTGCTTTGTTGAGGCGAGTCCTTCCTTTTTATGCCTTCTGACCCAAGGCCGTCTCCCTCAGAAGGACTTATTTCCTTCCTGCTTGCTGTCACACCTCTCTATCACCTTTTTTCTGGCGCTATAGGACCTCGATGTTGCGGCGCCGATTATCCATCAATCAAAATCTCAGAAGGCCTTGTCTTGTCTGAGCGGCCCCGTTTCAAATGTGTTTTTCATGTGTCCACAACTGTACATGGGAGAGGGAGTTAGAGCAAGAGTATAAATATACATAAATCTGTGTGTGTGTTTGGTAAAGTAAGATAATTTATGTGTGTTGTGTTGTGACTACCCTGTGACCTGTGGGTGGAGTGTGTTTCTGTTGTTAGTGTTGGGTATTATATTGTTGGTCCAGGTGAGTATCGTGATGTGGCTGCCTGCACGGGGATGGCTGGCTGGCTGGTTAACTGGCTGGCTGGCTAACTGGCTGGCTGGCTGGCTGGCTGGCTGGCTAACTGGCTAACTGGCTGGCTGGCTAACTGGCTAACTGGCTGGCTGGCTAACTGGCTGGCTAACTGGCTGGCTGGCTAACTGGCTGGCTGGCTGGCTGGCTGCATTTGCCTCGGGGTTGCCTGTCATATTTATCGTCGGTATTATTTATCATGTATATATATATATTTTTTTTTTTTATAATATTGCAATCTTCCGAACAGGAGGGACATAATGACCTTCTTTGATAATTCCCCCCGTAATGCTGCAGGACAAGACTGGCTGATCTTATGTATGGGGAGATGCAGTGTTGGAAAATCATCTGGAGCAACTTATTCCTCGTCTAATCCATGCAACAAGCCACTATTAATTTTGTTAATCTTGTTTCCTGGCATAGTTTGGAGGAATCATAGTGCTCTAATGAACCCAAAGTGTATTATCTCCTTCAGAGGAAAGTCACTCTATTGGTCTTTGTAACCCTTTTATTCTCATAATTATGCACCTAGAAGTTGTCATGAAGAGCATTGTTATTATATTAATGGGGTAATTATTTATATTAATGATTGTAAATGAGCCGACCATTATTTTCCCCTGTACTATTATTTATATTCCCTACTCATGTTGGTACAGCGGCTAATATTTAGTGTTATATTGTCATCACTGTCAGTGTATTTCATCTTTACTTTGAGTTTGTTTGTCTTACCTTCTCTTATTTCAACGAGTAGTTTGTTTCTTATGTGTATCTATTCTTTCAAGCAATCCTTTCCTCTGGGTCACGCTTGCACTTCATCATTCTCTCTCTCTCTCTCTCTCTCTCTCTCTCTCTCTCTCTCTCTCTCTCTCTCTCTCTCTCTCTCTCTCTCTCTCTCTCTCTCTCTTTATATATATATGTATTGTTGCCTTACACTTCAGTTAACTTAATATTGTCTTGTTTTACAGGTAAGGACACAAAGTGAAGCCGTGTGTGGATAAAGTAAGTAGGCTTTATGTAGCATTAAAAAGTATGGGCTCTATGTATATAAAAGTGAACATAGTATGTGTGTAGTAAGGATGCGTGTCCGTGACTATCAAAGGAGTAAAGTGTGTTTTTCCGTAGTTTACTACTGAGATTTTGATGGCTTTTGTTATCTTGTTTGTGTGAGGGAATATGAAAGTTATTAAAGAGAAATTAAATTCTTCTATTTGTTTGTTCTGTACTTGTGTAGTCAGTTACCTGGAGTCACTTAACTCTTGCATGCTTGATTGATGTATATTTGACCTTTATTATATTCTGTGTTCGGTGATTATTTCAAGATTCTTTGTTATATATTATATATATTGCAATCATGTTAAATAGTGTTCTCAGTCAGAGGTAAGAGTTCAGCTGTCTGTTTCTTGAGTGACGAGGCCAAAAGGTAATGAATGTGTCATAGAGAGTTGATTATCATTTATAGTGAGTTTAATTTTGTCAAGATATAGATATTTTTATGATTTAGGAATTTGTGAACTTATAAGCACAAGAATCTCGCTGTGAAGTGAAAATAGTGAAAGAGGTTCAAAATTATGTCCTGTTTAATTCGAGATGCTCAAACCCATTGCATAGTCATGAGAAGGTAGTTGTAGTAGTAGTAGTAGTAGTAGTAGTAGTAGTAGTGAGTGAGGGTAATACTAACTATAGTCTTCAACCTTCCTGCATTGTCCGTCTGTCTGTCTCTCAGCTGTTAGTTTGATTCTTGTTCTTGTATTTCTGACTAACACTCATCCAACTACCTAACTTAATATCAATCTGTCTGTTTAAAATTTAGATGAAAGCTTCTGCCACGACAACATCCCAGCGTGTCCCACTAACCCTCCTTCAGTTACCCCCCCAACTCTCCCACCACCCCCTCTCTCTCTCTCTCTCTCTCTCTCTCTCTCTCTCTCTCTCTCTCTCTCTCTCTCTTTTACTGTAGGTGTGTCAGCCAGATGGGGAGTGGTAGAGTTGGTCCCTCTGTAGTGGTGGTATACAGAAGGACGATAATTGCTAGGCTGGTCAAGAGGTCAGTAAGGGGGAAAGAAAGAGGCAAGTCATCCTCGCGTGGGATGTGTGTGAACCTTGGCCCTGTGGGAGGATTGGAGGGAGAAGGGGGGGGGGGGGGGAGGAAAAAGTGAAGGAGGGGGGGGAGGGAAAGGACGAGTGGTGGTGGATTCAG
>JAWZYT010001798.1:2500-26737 GCA_034508575.1 Petrolisthes manimaculis | reverse complement strand
TTCTCCTCCATTCCTTGACTCTCTCCACATCGTTTTCCAAGTGATCCCAGTCGTGTGTGTGTGTGTATATATGACGGTTCCCCCTCCCTCCCTCCCCTCCCTCTGTGTGCTGGGTGGCGTTTTCTGTGTGTCATTAAAGAAGATGTGAGGCGCTGATCGGAATATTGGCAGTTTTCCTTGATGTGGTGTTGGTGGTGGGAAGGGAAGGGAAGGGATTGGAGGGCAGTTGACTGAAGTGGCTTCGCTGCGCACATCATGAATACAGACTGACTCATTGGTATAATATATATATATATATACACACTTTAGTTGGATGTTCACACTCATAGATGTATGTGTATGTATTGTATGTACGACGAGCACACACACACACGCACATACAGATGCATATAATTATGTACGAGCACACACACACACACACACACACACACACACACACACACACACACACACACACACACACACACACATTGTAATTATGCGAGATCCCTGTCGCACATAAACACTCAATAGACACAGACGGTAACATATATTCTCTCTCTCTCTCTCTCTCTCTCTCTCTCTCTCTCTCCTCTCTCTCTCTCTCTCTCTCTCTCTCTCTCTCTCTCTCTCTCTCCACCCACGTCAAGGCTAGGCATGAAAGACATTGGAAAATCTGGAATGATAATTTGAGCGTGGAAGGTAGAGAAGGGGAATAGAAAGAGGAGGAAGAAGAGGAGGGTAGGAGGGAGAAGGAAAAGAAGGAAGAGGAAGAGTGTATGAAAAAGAGAAGAATGAGGAAAGAAGGATAGAAAGCAGAGGAAGAAGAGGAGAATGAGATAGAACAGTTAAAGAATAAATGTATTTAATGAAAATCGCTTATTGGTTTCCTGTTCTGAAATAAGCAAAGGATGATTGATGATTTTAAGAAGAAGCAATTAAGTAGAAGAAGAGGTGATGAGGGAAGATGAGGAGGAGGAGAGGAAGTAGAAAAAGAAGAGGAATGAGTAGGAAAAGGAAGGACAAAGAAGAAAATAGAATAACACAAGAAGGACGAAGATGTGATGAAGATGATGATGGATGGATGGATGAAAAGAAAGTGTAAAGAAAGTTTTGTGGTAATAGTAGATGAAGTGGTTTTGGTGTTGGTAGTTGTAGTAGTAGTAGTAGTAGTAGTAGTAGTAGTAGTAGTATTTGTGACCATAGTAGGGTTGATGATAATTGTAGTGGTGACAGTGTAGTGGAGGTAGTAGTAGTTGTAGTAGTTGTGGTGATAGTGGTTGTGATGAGAATGGAGTGGTGACAGTATAGTGGTCTGATGTGATAGTGATAGTGATGGCAGTTGTAGTGGAGATAGTTGTGGTGGTGGTGGTGGTAGTGGTGTAGGTGGTGGTAGTGGTGTCAGTGGAAAGTAATGGTGATGATAGTGGTGATGATGGTGGTGGTGGTGGCTGTATAGTGGTGACGACAGCAGGGGTGATCTATAGTGTTGTTAGAGGAGAGATATGAGATCGTTGTCGGTGGTAGTGGTAGTGGTGGTAATGGTGGGTGGTTGGAGTGAGTAATGAGATGATGAAGTTAGTGGTTGTAGTGGTGAGAGTGTTGTGTTGTGTTGGTGATGGTGTGGAAGTTATGGATATGATGATGATAGTGAATAGTGATGGTGGTAGTGGTGGTTTTAAAGTATGTTGTGAAGTTGGAGATAAATAAAAGATAATGGTAAAGAAGAAAGTGGAAAAGGAAGGAATGTTAAAAAAAAAAAACCCAAAGTGGTGGGAAAAAATGAAAGAGAGAAATTCGTGAATTGAAAGACAAGAAGAAGCAGAAGCATAAGAAGAGGGGAATGGCAGGGAGGAGGAGAAGGAGGAAGAGGAGGAGGAGGAGGAAGAGGAGGAGGAAGAAGAGGGGACGAAGCGAGAGATGTGTAAAAAAAACCTGAAAGGATAAATTATCTTGCAATGAGAGAGGAAAGAGAAGGAATTTGTGAGGGGCGAAGAAAGAGGAAGAGAGTTATGGGAATGTGAGAGGAAGAAAGAATGGAAGGTAAGAAGCGAGGATGAAAACGAGGGGAGAGAGAGTGAGAAAGAGAAAGAGAGAGAGAGATGGAAAGACAGTAAAGGAAGGTAAGAAAGAGGAGGCGACTGAAGGGAAGTGAAGATGTGTGAGGGGAACAGGGCAAGAGTTGATGGGTGAGTGAGTGAAGGAAGGAAGGAAGGAGAGGCGACGAAAGAGAAAGTGAACGACAGGATATAAAAGGTGAGACAAAGAATGAGAGAGAGACAACATGCATGGTAGAAGTGATGGGAAAATGGGAGAGAGTGGTGGGAGAAGGGCTGAGAATGTAGTTGTAACAGTGAGATTGTACGAAAGAGGGAAAGAGAGGAAATGGCCATAAATATAATAGAGAGAGAGAGGTGCGTGTGTGAGAGAGTAGAAATGTGCTTACTTGAAAAATATATCTGTATGTGGCAAGTGAACATTACTGTCCTGTTTACTTAGATCTCTCTCTCTCTCTCTCTCTCTCTCTCTCTCTCTCTCTCTCTCTCTCTCTCTCTCTCTCTCTCTCTCTCTCTCTCTTTCTCTCTCTCTCTCTCTCTCTCTCTCTCTCTCTCTCTAATGGAGCTTAGGTATAATATCTGCAAATTTACAGTAACTCCACTCCTCTAGTTATCTGCCTCTCAGTCTATCTCTCTGTATCTCAGTCTACTTCTCTGTATCTCCATCTATCTGTCTGGCTGCAAAAAATCTATCTGTCTGGCACTCAATCTATAGCTGTCTCATTAATGTTCATCTATTTCTGTGGCTTTCAATCAATTTCTCTATAACTCCAATTATCTCTCTGGCTTTCAATCTATCAGTCTATCTCTCAATTTATCTCTGGCTTTCATTCTATACACTATACTACTACTACTACTACTACTACCCCCCCCCCCCCCACCACCAGTACTACTACTACTACCACCACTACTACCACTACTACTACCACTACTACTACTACTACTACTACTACTACTACTACTACTGAGACTACTACTACTACCACCACCACCACCACCACCACCACCACCACCACCACTACTACTACTACTACTACTACTACTACTACTACTACTACTACTACTACTACTACTACTACTACTACTACTACTACCACTACTACTACTACTACTACTACTACTACTACTACTACTACTACTACTACTACTACTACTACTATCCCCTTGTATCCACCTGTGCAATATATGACTGTGTGTACGACTGACTATTCTGAATGCAATGGGTTACACATACATACATACATACATACATACCTGTCTCTGTCTGCCATTGATCTGTCCGTCTGCCAGTGTAATCCCTTTGTGTCCAAGGCAGTCTTTCTATGCCACTGGTCTCTATCTACGCTAATCTGCCTGTGTGTGTGTGTGTGTGCTTGTGTGAGTGTGTACCTGCAGATGTGTGTCAGTTCTTGTATGTGTGTGTGTGTGTGTGTGTGTGTGTGTGTGTGTGTGTGTGTATGTGTGTGTGTGTGTGTGTGTGTGTGTGTGTGTGTGTGTGTGTGTGTGTGTGTGTGTGTGTGTGTGTGTGTAGGCTGCCATCAAAAGCCGGGTTGTTCATCATTAAATGCAAATTGTTGTGTGTTGTGACCAAATGAACGAGTACAGCACCACGTCCCGTTACAACACTCTCACTATACCAACCACTCCATCAACACTCCCCTTTTATAGTCACTAACTCATCTACACACACACACACACACACACACACACACACACACAGGCTATATAGTAATACGCTCATACATGTGTTATTTGTATACACGCTAATACGTTCATACATGCGTTAGTTGTATGCCCGTTAATACACTCATATATGCGTTGTATGTGAATCCTGTAATCACTCTTTCATGTGTTAGATGTTTTATTTTTCACTCTAAATCATTCACACACACAGCTCGCATATATATATATAGTCTACTCACTGACATGCATTAGTTTTTATACCTGCTAAAATCATCCAACCACTCCATTAATATTATCAAGCAGACTGCATGGAGTGTCAATAATAGTCAGCTAGTCAGGCACTCAACAGCTCTATTTAGGACATCTGTGATCTTGTAGGAGACTTGGTGGCTTCTGCTGAATCCTACTCACTATGCCAATAAAACAGGCTCACTCTATATAGATGGTGTTTCGTGGCAGTTTTTGAAGGATATATTTATCTCCAGTATACCGTCTACATCACAGGGGAGCGTTTAAGGTATGCAATGTATATGAGTTTGTTTAGTTATGGGCAGAAGGATAGTGTCTCTTCTCCTGCCCCTAAGATATTTATGATTGTGAATGAATGATGTGAAAATTAAGTGTATACATTGAGAAATGAATGAATGAGTGTGTAAGTTGTGGAATGAATGAATGAATGAATGTGTAGAGTGAAGAATGAATGAATAGATGTGTAAGGTGAGGAATGAATGGATGAATGTGTAGAGTGAAGAATGAATGAATGGATGTGTAAGGTGAGGAATGAATGGATGTGTAAAGTGATGAATGAATAAATAAATAAATAAATGTGTAAGGCAGCTGCTATCCATACACCTCAGAAACTTTTAAGAATTTATTGTACTGCTTGAAAATGAATGGGTGTTGTATCTCACCAATGTAAATATTTATAGTTACGTTTATTGTCACCCCATTATGCACTTAAACGTACAGACTTATACAGTGGCTTAGTTTTTTTTAATATTAAGTACTATTGGCCATAAAAATTCGTACACATGCTGGTGTTTTTGAGGCTTTACAACTTATAGAAAATTTAATACTACGTAACTGCAATATACAACTTGGCTTATGATCATTAGGGATGGAAAGCAGACGACTGCAGGACCATTAAGAAAAACCATTACAGTGGGTAAAATGTTGGTGTGTAACAGTTTATAGGTGTGTGTGAGTTTGGGCTCGTGTAGACAGCTTTATGGGCCAGCTATAAATATGAGTGGTGCGTATATATATTGTCTTTTTGTATGGCTGTTTTATATGCGATTCATCAGGTGAGCCTCCATAGAGAAGTTATGTTGGCCTGCCTGTGGGTACGATTCCATTGGCCTGATAATTGTATATATGCTGTGCTAATACTGATGTTAACATAAAGGGAATATTCTTTTGACGGTAAATTGGAAGGCTACTGAGTTCTCACCACGATGCCACGAAACAAAATTCCTATTAGTAACATTAAGGTCGTCTGTTGCATGACATAGTTTGGAGTAATTTAGTAGCCCTCCATTTCACCAACAAGAGAATCTCCCCTCAATATTTATCCATTACTAGATGAACTAAACAAGTGCTCAAGTGCCTGAATTTGAATACCGGTACGATCATTTTTTTGTACTGTAGTGGCGGTGCTTTTAAACCCTGCATGCATGTGATCGTTTACGAAAATTGGAGGCTTCTGATTCCTCCTGACCATGCCACGAAACAAGCTTCTTCAATATAGGTATGTGTTTGTGTTTCGTGGCAATATTTGAAGGACTCGTATATATCCAATTTTCTGACTACATCTCATCTGTATAATTTATCGCATGGCTGATGAGCATGATTGTTTTTATACGTGAATGATTGTGTGTGTGTGTATGTGTATATGTTGCTGTGTATGCGTGTGGTATAAGGGTCGATGTACGTGTTTTACCCGTGTGTGTGTGTGTGTGTGTCTGTGTGTGTGTGTGTATGTAGCCAGCAAATGAAATATCGAGTCCACGTTCGTTTTCGTCTTTTTTTTTTTTGTTACACATTTTTTTCCGTTCATTTTCAGCCATGTTAATTTCCGCACCGCTGGCTATAATGTGTCTCCCTTCCCCCTCCCCCCCTCTTTTACCCCCCCTTTACCCCCCCCCCCCTCCATGTATCACCCCAACCCCCCTCTTGATCCCAACACTCATCACTCCAACCCACTCTTAACCCCAACTCTCTCCACTACTCCTCTCCCTCTCAGTTTATTATCTCACAACAGAGAGAGAGAGAGAGAGAGAGAGAGAGAGAGAGAGAGAGAGAGAGAAAGAGAGAAAGAGAGAGACAGAGTATGTGTGTGTGTACGTAAAATTACTTGGACGAAATTAATCACTCACAATCAACTCACATATGCGTCACCACACACACACACACACACACACACACACACACACACACACACACACACACACACACACACACACACACACACACACAATTCTCGGATACTCCCCAGTCTGACGGGATTGAAACGTTTAAAAAAAAAAACTAAAAATAAAAAACTAAACTGAAACTGAAACTGCATTATCCATCTGAGCACCACCAATCCGGATACGGTTTAAATACTCACCCCATGCACACCGGATGACTGAAATACCGACCAGAGAAATACGATACAACACACAGAGAGAAGTGGGTGTTTGGTGATGTTTACAGTACAATATATAATTATAATAGTGACGTGTATAAATAAGGTGTGGTGGTCATCTTCTAGTGAGACATACAGAGGAGAAGCTACGGTACCAACATTCACCACCAAACTCCACTGTCTCATCTATACCCAATAATCTCTGGGCCTCGTATTAGTCACGGGATACTGACAACCTACATACAGTCCCGAGGTTGAGGAATACAATAATATATATTTTTATTATATATACGGCATATCTAGTTGTTCTGTTAGGTTGTATGTATGTGTATGTGTGTATTCACTCTGAGTGGTTTAGTACAGTTAAGCAAGTAGAAAGTGCAAATAATTATGACTGCTTCTGGTAACATCTGGCATTTTGTGTGTATGTGTGTGTGTGTGGGAGTTTTAGTAAGCCCTTCCTCGTGTCGACATAAACAGTCATATTTTTCTTGCCCCTTTTTACTTGCAATTTACTCCATGAATAACATTGAGTAAATACGTATAATTACAAAACTGTTTATTATTATAAGTGTTTACATTCTTTATGTAGATGTGGAAACTAATCCTTGTTCTGTGTTGTTTATGTTACAGGTGAGCGATCGTGTGTGTGTCGGCGTGGCGTGTGGTGAGGTGGCTGGGTGGTGGCACTGGCACTGGCACTGCAGAGAGATGGCGGCCTTAGCTCGAGTGAGGCTGAAGGCATTCCCAGTACAACCTGTCTCGTGTCCACCACAGAGGCTACCTACTCTACTATCAGATTGAAGGTCGTCACAGATCTATTCCTCTCATACCCTGCCCTCTCATGTCTTACCCTTTCATTTTGTCTTACCTACGTGCGTCCTCATATCCAAAGCTCTGATATAGATTCTTTCTCGGTTGTATCTCTCTCATAGACTTGCCCAGTTGGAGTTCCTAAATACGGAGTGGCGTATAATGATATAACTCAGGGTAGTCTGTCTCTTGTGATGTAAGGAGAGTTCATGAACATCTTACATCGACTTGTAAGAGAAAGATAACTAACTGTTGTATGGTTCCTGCCGACAGAAAACAAAAAACTAGCCGTTAATACTCATTTCTTTATTGTTGTGTTGTAGAGGAGAATAATGTGACTATCGTTTTATAGTGTGTTGCAAACCAACCACCAGTCGTACTCAATTGATATTTGTGTTGTGCAGAATATTGTGTTGCTTGCAATACCCAAACGGAGGAAAATTGAACACAAGCCTCATAGTTTTGTAAAAATAAATGCATAACTCAAAGCCGATTGGCGTCAAATAAAGCAATAATTGATACACAGGGTGTGACAAAACGTTGTGGTTGTTGGTGTAGAGAAGGACATATAAACTGATTACACTTTGCCACCAGTGAATGGAAACAAAAATCTGACTAGCAATACTCGTATCTGATGCAATAATAATCTTCTGTGGTGACCCTACAATCCGAGCCCAGATCCGTATAATATTTAATCTATTGGAACAACAATTCAGTACCGTTGTGGTCAGGCCCGGTACTTCATCAGTGTTGTATAGGCCTGAGTGACACTGACCAGAAACCGAGTGAACAACACGACTACAAGTACGTCGAGATATAGCCTATACCGATACTGTAGTTTGACGTGAGACTTTGTGTTACTGGGGATTATTTGAAAGAACTTTATATTAGTCTGCACGAGAGGAGTTAAGAAAGTTGAATCAAATAAAAAATTCTACTCATGGTATAAACTGAAATGAGGAGAATGTAATATAAACTCAGTACGAGGAATAAGATGAAGATTTAGTGAAAAGCAATAATCACACTTTAAGAATCAGGGAAATTAGAATCAAGTGAAAAACTTTCCTGTTGGTGTAGCAATAAATCTCACGAAACGTTAACAGAAGCCTGTGTTGTATATTACACAGAGACCCATAATGTACATGCGTTGGTAAAAATATAATTATTTTAGTATTACCTTGTTTAGACAATATAAACTAAACAATCACGGTGTATGACGTATAGTTGTCGATACTATAATTAGTAAAGTAACTTCTTCTGTAGTACCGTATATATATAATAATTATTGTCCCGTGCATAAGTGTCCAAGTCGTAGTACCCGTGCCACCACCACCACCACCACCTCAGGATTAGCCCATCACACGTGGAGCTGAAAACACGTGTGTGAAATCCATCACCTCATTCAGTAAACAAACAGGAAACCATTACAGCGTTGGCATGGCGGGATCCAAGGTAAGCTGAATTATATATATACAGTATAGTTGTTAAAGGTAAGAATTATATATATACAGTATAGTTGGTAAAGGTAAGATATTGTTTAACGATAAGGAGGTTACTGGTTCCTTCCTCTCAGCTGTCACAGGGTAGCAAATTATATCATACACGAAGGAAGTCTATTTCGTGTTATAGTTTGGAGGAATCAGCAGCCTCCAAATCACCAATGAAATCTTAGGACCGTTCAATTTGTAATAGTTGTATCTCACACTTTAAGAGGGAAGTACACAGTTGGTAATTCTGGAGCAACTGATTCCTCCAAGCTCTTCCAAGCAACAGGACACCATTATTTGTGTCAACCTGGTCCTGTTTCCTGGCATGCTAGGAAGGAATCAAGACGCTCCAATGTACCAAAAGCATACGGTACTATCCCCTTAATATTCTTATCCAGATTTATTTGCCTTCAGAAACACGTGGATGATTGTTCTTTTTTATGTCATTATTTGGTCAGTCTATTGGGAGGTGGAAGAAGGCATCATTTTTTAGAGAGACTTGATTAGGAGACATTAATTCAGACGAGGGGTGAGGGATAAAGTATAAGTGTAAGATTAGAGAAAACTCATTGAAGAACCAAACTCTTAATTAACTATACACAGAGAATAGATGGATAATGAAGTATAGATTAACGTGTTACAGTGCCTCATCATACAAACTGGTGAACCTTTTAATGATTCAGAGATTAGGACTAACATTATTTTGAAGAACCTCGTTACTGGGAAGATTAATAAATGTTATAACACAAAACCTCTAAACGGTAACGAGGTAATATAGGAGAGTCATTTCGTCCTGGTAGTGAGTGAGTGAGTTAGTGAGTTAGTTCATTAATATGTCCCTCCGTTTTTTTTTTTTTTTTTTTTTTTTTAGTTTAAGGGAATAAATAGGAAAACTTTGGTGTTAAATCTGGAGCAACTGATTCCTCCATACTATTCCAAGCAACAGTATACCAATATATTTATTCATTGGTACTGTTGTTTCCTGTCATACTTTGGAGGAATCGAGGTACTCTTAAATGAACCCAATGTTTAGTAACTCTGATTCCTCCTGACTATGCCACGAAACAAGCTCCTTCCATACTATGCCACGAAACAAGCTCCTTCCATTGAGGTGTGTGTCAGTGTGTGTGTGTGTTTCGTGGCAATATATGAAGGACTCATTAACCTCCAAATTTTCGGACTTGGTCCATCACAGGGTCCCTTAATATGTGACGAGCCTAAATGTTGTTCCTAATATATTACGAGCCCAATCATTTATTTTTTTGTTTGTTTAACCTTTTATGACAACCCTCAACCAAAAAACACTTCCTGGAGCGTCGTGTTGGTTGGTGGTTGTCGATGCTGTCTATAGGCCGTGAAATTTGTTTGCATCATTTTGCTCAGCTAATTGCTAGAAAATTGCTAATGAGATCTGAATGACCTTTAGCGATGCGTGCAAGTTTACTCTTACTATTTTTTTTTTCTCTCTCTGTATTTGCTGTATAATACATTAATTTTATACAGCTTTGGCAGCCTGTATAATTATGTGTATGTTGTTGAGTGCTGGGTGTGTGTGTGTGTATTGTTGAGTGCGTTGTCTGTGTGTGTGCATTAATTAGTGCGTTGCGTGTGCGTATATTATTGAGTGCGTGGTGTGTGTGTATGTATATATGATAGAGTATGTGGTGTGTAAGTGTGTGTGTATTATTGAGTGCGTGGTGTGTGTGTATGTATATATAATAGAGTATGTGGTGTGTGAGTGTGTGTGTATACAGTTATTAGTGACCGTAATTAATTGTATAATTCCGGTTGAAATAAAAGTGTCGTTGATCGGGTTTGTTGATTCGCTTTGAGTGTTGTTGTTGTTGTTGTTTATCAAAGTATAACTGAATGGACAGACAAACTAGTTTTACTGTACGTATATATATATATATAACCTGATGGGTTATGTGTGGTACAAAGTCCTCCCCTTTCATATCTCTCCATCCCGAGGTGAAGTATATGTAAAACCACCTCGGGGTGATTGGAATACAACAGTAGTGTTACTTTTTTCGTGACGTGGTGTGGGGGAATGTTATTGTAATATTGTATTAGCATTTATGAGATCAGTACAGAGATAGAATGCAACACATTCACGTATGAAGCAAATTTATGTTGAGTATATATATATATATATATATATATATATATATATATATATATATATATATATATATATATATATATATATATATATATATATATATATTCTGTGTGTCTTATCGATATACAGTATATATAGCTTTATTTTTTTTTACATACGCGTGCTTACCCATGATTAGTTAGAATAATTAGTCTATCAATTTTACATGTAGAGAGAGAAGATGGTGGACAGGGAGAAGTTCAGGGAGTGTGATGAGGGCAGGGAAATGTGTAGAGAGAATGGACAGGGATAGAGAGGGTCAGTGAGTGTGCTGATGGAAGGGAAAGGTGTAGAGAGGATGGACAGAGATACAGAGGGTCGGGGGAGACAGTAACCATGAACACTGTAGTTGTTGTTGTTGTTGTTGTGGTGTGTCACGGGGCCTCTCAGACTCACTCTTTTTTCTCGACCATTTTCTTTGCTTTTCTCACCATTTTTTTTTACTCACCTTACACCCATTTTTCTCGTTGTCATGTTAGTTTTATCTCCTATATTTCTTTATATATATATAGAAGCAATATACCTTTTCACTCACTCTTCCGTTCATTATATTCCAACACATTAGTTTTCGTTCCTTCTTCCGTTCTTTTCGTTTCGTTCCCTGGCCATCCTCGTCCATTACGTTCACCAGCCAGCGATCCACATTAATTTCGTTCCCTGGTCCCGTTCTCATAATTGTTGCACGATGGTTTTAGGGAATTAAGGAACGTTGCTGGAAAAACATTTGTACCACCAGGGAAAAATGATAGTGTTGTGTGTGGGTGTGTGGGTGTTATGTATTGTATGTGTTTACGTTTGTGTGTGTGTGTTATGAATTGTGTGTGTGTGTGTGTGTTATGAATTGTATGTGTTTACGTTTGTGTGTGTGTGTGTGTGTGTGTGTGTAGTAGTAGTAGTAGTGAGACGCCTGGGATACCTTGTGAATGCCTCTTTGTGTTGGTAGCTACTTAAAGATTTAGTCACTCAACCTTCCCCCACCACCTTCCTCCTCCTCCTCCTCCTCCTCCTCCTCCTCCTCCTCCTCCTCCTCCTCCTCCTCCTCCTCCTCCTCCTCCTCCTCCTCCTCCTCCTCCTCCTCCTCCTCCTCCTCCTCCTCCCCACTACCACCAGCACGTACCCAGCAGTAGACTTAAGCCCCAACAGCAGAACGGGGATCGGGGGCAGACCAGAGGGAGACTAAAGTATGTTAATCTTGTAATCTTGAGCCTTGTAAAAAATAAAAGAAATCTCTGTAACAAGACTAGAGACATCAGCTCTATGTATGGGAAAGGAGGATAGGGGAGTGGAGGAGTAGACGGTACGGAATGGGAACGCAACGTAACACAAACATTTTCATTATTTTGTTTATTCTTTTTACATTGTCTTTTGTTGTGTGCGAACATACTTGGTCACATTTTTCATACTTTTTTTTTTTTTTTTGCTTATTATTGATTTATTTCAGCTTTTTAAATCTGCTTCTCAATCATCTAGTTCTCAAATGCCGGTAGGCCTCCAATTATATGTTTTACATTTTTTTTTCGGTCACGACGTGTGTTGCGTTTCTTTGGTAAATATTTTTTCTGTTCCTAACACCTAACAGGAACTTAAAAGGAGTTTTTTTTTAAATATTCCTGGAGTATGTTTATGTCGTCTGTTTCCCTGTTGCCAAAAAAAAGAAAAAAAAGAAAGAAACACGCACACACACATACACACAGCACTTTGTATCTTCCTGCAGACGTTCTTGACAAGCCGGGCAGAAAGGTAGCTCTGGTTGTCGTGCTTGTGGGGATCCGACTGACAAATTGGATGAGCGGGGCTGACTTGTAGGGTGATGTGGGAAGGGGGGGGAAGGGGTCACGGGGCTTTGGGGTCATTCCGGGGCGAAGAGGAGGGGGGGGGGGGGTTGGGGTGGTAGTGGGTTTGGAGGGAGGGAAGGGGGAACAAGGCTTTGGAATCATTCTGGATGGTTGGGGAGGTAGTAGGGTGGTTGTAGGTGCAAGGGGAGGGGGTGATTGAGGTGGTAGTGGGTCATTCTGGGTGGTGGGAGAGGTAGTGGGGTGGTAGTGGGTCATTCTGGGTGGTAGGAGAGGTAGTGGGGTGGTAGTGGGTCATTCTGGGTGGTTGGAGAGGTAGTGGGGTGGTAGTAGGTGCAAGGGGAGGGGGTGATTGAGGTGGTAGTGGGTCATTCTGGATGGTTGGGGAGGTAGCCTAGCTTAGTGGTGGTTGTGTGTGGTGAAAGGAGTATAATAGTGGACTGAGTTTTGTTGGTGTGTCGTGTTGATGGTAAGGTAAGGTACTGTAGGTGTTATGGACCAGTGTGTGACAGATACAGTAGCATAGACTGCATTGGGGATTCAACCAAATGAGGGTCTTGGATATGTGTGAGTCTTTCAGGGAAGGAATGGATGTTAGGTAAAGATGAAGACACTGAATTTACTTCCTCACTGGTTTTACTTATCATTGTTATTATTATTTTTATTATTTGTGTGTGTGTGTGTCTGTGTGTGTGTGTGCTGAAAAATTATTTGTGGGATCGGGACTTGTGTTTGTTTACCCCATTCGAAAAGGGAGAAAAATCACACACACACACACACACACGCACACACACACACACACACACACACACACACACACACACACACACACACACACACACACACACACATACACACACACACACACACACACACACACACACACACACACACACACACACACACACACACACACACTACCTCTGTGTCCGTACGGCTTCCCTCTTTCGCTTCCGGGGGCGTAGCAGGTGACGAAGAGAAGGAGAGGGATGAGAGGGAGAGGGGAGGGAGCGAAGGATTGAAGGGAGAGGGAAGGGGAGGGAGAAAGGATTGAAGGATTGAAGGGAGGGGGAGGGGGAGTAGAGGGAGCGTGGGAGAAGAGGGATGGGGAGTTTGGAAAAATAAATAATGAATGAGGAGGTTAATGTGAAGGAATAGGAAGTGAAGGAGGAAATTAATGAGTGGGAGGAAGGGAAGTATATGAGAGGGACTAGTCTGGTTTAAAACAAGGAATCAATAAATGAATGAATGAATGAATGAATGAAGTCGCAGGTGTGTGTGTGTGTGTGTGTGTGTGTGTGTATATGAGAGAGAGAATAATAATAATAATAATAATAATAATAATAATAATATATAAAGTGAGATAGTATAGTATATAAAGTGAGAGTGAATGTGATAAGGTGGGGTGAAAGGGGACGCACGTAAAGTTAAGAAGAGAGAGAGAGAGAGAGAGAGAGAGAGAGAGAGAGAGAGAGAGAGAGAGAGAGAGAGAGAGAGATGAGGTAAGCTGTGTCAAGTATCAGAGGGAGGGGTCAGACCTACACAACAACCACTACTGCCTCTACTCAGTCAGTCAGTCAGTCATTGAGTGAGTGAGTGAGTTAGTGTCCCGTCGGCTGTACTCTGTTCTTGACCACTCATACACCAACGAGCGCTCGGGGTGAGAGAACTTAATATTTGTGACACGTTGACGCCACCAATGTACTAACTAAACAAAGAAACAAACTTGCTTGTGCCGTATTGTTTGTGGTGCCAGACGCTGACACCACCCATATACAAACTAAACAAACAAATAAACAGACAAACAAACTCGTGCCTTATTGTTTGTGACCCCAGACGCTGACGCCACAAATAAACAAACATCTAATTCGTGCCGCATTGTTTGTGACGCCAGATACTGAACTAACTAACAAACAAGCAAACAAACAAACTGGTGTTGTAGTGCTTGTTTACATGTGTGCTTTGCGAGTTACGTTTACTGGGACGGAGGAAATGATTTGTGTCAACATTATAATAATATAACACGTTTATTATGATACTGTTTATTATAGTGATTAAACGTTATTTTTTTTTTCTGACTCTTATATTACTACTTTTAACTCTGATACATATAATTATGTTACATACTATTGTGTTCATTTTTCTACATCATCATCATCATTATCATCATTATGTTGTTGTTGATTATGTATGTCTGTGTTCATTGTAATTGTAACTAAATAAAACCACATTAATTGTAATCTGGTGAAAACAAGGTCTGGCAAGGTAACCTCTATAGGGACAATATTACAGACATTGCAGTTCCGTCCACTACATGATTATATATTCTCATTGTCTATATTATCATCCCTCGTTCCAGTTTTTTTTTTTTTTTTTTTTTTTTTTTTTTTTTTCCAAGTCTGTGTATGCAATATGTATTTTGAAATGGAATATGAAGCGTTGTCGTTGTTGTTGTTGTTGCATATTCATAGTAATTAACGCGTCATGTTAATGCTGTGTGAGAAACTCGGCTTCATATTATTCCGTTTACATTCCCTTTCATCACACAGTCGGTTTGCGTTGGTGTCATATATATCCGTTTTGTTATTCTGAAGACCACACGAATTTTCACGCTCACATGCAGACAGAAGGAGCAAAACACACACACACACACACACACACACACACACACACACACACACACACACACAGTCCCACACATACAAAGGGGCAGATACACTTGGGAAGGAAGGCGGTAAAAGGGACTTACACTGATGGAAGCTCTTGTGTGTGTGTGAGTGAGTGGTGGGAAGGGAAGTGGATCTCTCTCTCTCTCTCTCTCTCTCTCTCTCTCTCTCTCTCTCTCTCTCTCTCTCTGGATATTTTTGCCATTTTCAACTTCACTGCATTGTAATGTTTCCATAAAACAAACTTTCTCTTTCATTCCCATTTCCCGAACTCTGCCTTATTTTCTGGTCTTCCTGCCAGATTTATTTTCCTGTGAACTATTAGCCATCGTAGCTCCTTCCCCTGTTATCTCATCCCTTCACTGAACTTCCACCCTCCACCCTTCACTACCCACCCACACACACACACACTCTCTCAATCTGATACGGGGAGGGTAGGTGGAGTGAAGGGAGAGGTGGGGGTGGCAAAGGGGGAGTTAGAGAGTAAGGGGGAGGGAAGCCAGACAAGAGAGAGAGAGAGAGAGAGAGAGAGAGAGAGAGAGAGAGAGAGAGAGAGAGAGAGAGAGAGAGATGTCACTGGCCGTGGGAAGATGGAGGTGTAGGGTGGAAGGTGAGGCGTGAGGGATGAGTGAGAATGGGCAGTTCATGTAGTCCATTTCAAGACAAGACTAAGGCAAGATATAACCAAATATCCAAGGTCAAGGCTACACTGTCTTACAAGTACAAAACCTCTCCACTCTTGTCTTATGGCGCATTGGAAAGGTCGTATACGTGCTTAACAAAACGAATAGGGAACTGATTCGATGAACTTCTCTTACCCACAAGACGTGTGTTGCTGTGTCTGTAATAGGCCAGTAAATTACTCCTACCATCTCCCTTTAAACACACCAGAAAATCTCGAAGCACCTCAAGCCTCAGTACCATGATAAACATTTGACATATTCCTAACCAATTTTGTTTTTACACAATACTGTAAAGTGTATACAGTGTTCTCTTTAGAGATTTATTTTATTATTTAATGGACCTTAGAGATGGTTCCAATTAGTTATCCCTTATCTAAGATATTTCCTTTGAATCGGATGTTACTCTAAGCTCGTAAAAATATTTGTTTGAGTCTAGGAACTTCATGATAAATTTTGCATTCTTATAATAATTATATTTAACCACCTGAAAGAATGTATAATGATCACTTAAGTCTCTGAACACGTGATTACAAACCTTTGTAAACATCTACAAGGCCTTGGAAACATCTGAGTATCTTTAAATATATTTTCCACAATACTGAACACAACCTCAACCAAAAGACCGGAAAACAAGAAGTAAACCCAAGTGGTAATGGTTGTTTTTCCCACTCCTAACCTCACCTCGCCTCACCTCCCCTCGTCGGTTGGACTGTAAAAGAGCAAAAGTTTTTCTTTACCTTCTTCGAAGTTTGAGAGATAGACATGTTGTCAGACGAATGGAGGAACTAATTGACTGAATGACTGACTAGCTGGCTGGCTTGTTGGCTTACCAGCTAATCGAATTAGTACGTGCCTAAGTGAGTAACCGAGTTGAGGGTTGATATCCTGGCTGCCCACAGGCTGAGTGTGTCAGTACCTAAGTGAATGGACGAGTGACACGTTACATTAATTGTATATGAAGAGATGATTCTCTGGCTTGATAGCAATTTAGTACCGGAATTAGTGACAACATCAGATTGAATGAATAATTTGCTGGCACGGTAGAGTGATTTAATAGATGACTGGTTTACTGCATTGTTATATATAGCTAAATGTTTGTGTTAGTGACTGACTGATTGACATACAACCGGGCACCTGTATGTTGTTGTCAGGTGTTCCGGCAAGGGGATACTGGCTTGAGTTAGATCTCATGTGTCGAGGGGCGTTGTGTTCTTACCCTCCTCTACCCCGTTTCACTTTCCTCCCCTACCTTATCCCTTCTCTCCCCTCCGCCCTTTCCTTATTCCTTATCCCCCCAGCCCTTTCTTCTCTCCCCTCGCCCTTTCCTCTCTCCTCCCCTCCCCTATCACTTCTGCAACGCTCTCAAGGACCACTAAATCTGTTGCTGTTTGTAAGTCCTTTGTGTAAACTTCGTCCTCCCCCTTCCCACTTCTCCTCTTCCCATCCCCCCTCTCCTTCCTTCCCATCCTCCTCCTCCCTCCTCCCTGCCCCTTCTCACTTCTCCAGTCTTGTCAGTCATTTGTAAACCTCATACCCTTAATGACACCCACACCCCTGCACACACACACACACACACACACACACACACACACACACACACACACACACACACGAGTACACAGCGGTGGTAAAGGGTTGGTTATACTGAGGAGAGGAGGGTGGATGTACAATATGATATGGAATTCACATTTAAAGGGTACTGTATATCCTATTGAAAAAGACAAGGAGTGGGAACCTAAGAGAGAAAAAAAAGTGTTCTTTCAAAGTAGGCTACTGCCAGAATAAAAAAAAGATGTAAACTTGAAGGAAACTGAAGTAGAATGGGTCTGTTGGTTGATATTTTACTGCTCCACACTTACACCCATTCCCTCGGGACCATAAATATGTTTGTTCACTTAACTGTTGTTACTAAATGCTATATACTGTTAATTATTTTTATTATTATTGTTTTAAAGTTATTACATTCTTCCTCTAATCTGTTTCCTTAACAATTCCCGTTTGACTCGAGTCTGAAACGTGAATCGTCTTGAGTTGCCTATGTCCAGTCATTGTCACTCACTTGTATGGCATTTCCATAGTCACGTGAATATAATCCATACCGGTATATTCCCTTACTTTTTTTTTGTATGAAATATATTTACTGTGTATTATCGTTATGTGGTTGAGTGTAAGTTTGAATAAGCGACTTCCATGTCCTTTATAAAGATAATGATGATGATGATGATGATGTGGAAAGTTGCATATCTTGCAAGTGTCTTATGACTCTCCTCCCTGCCTAATATGTTATGTATGTACAGTATATATCTGTGTATATGTATGTTTATGTATGTATAGAATACATATTTGCTTGGTGGAAAGGAAATAAACAGAAGTGGTGTACCAAGGGAAGTGGAAGGCGTTGTATCTGACCTGCATACGAAAGAACCACACGTGTTAAGACGCAAGGAAAAAATATAACAAGAGGAAAAACAATTTGTGTCTGGACGTGGAAGAGTACCGATCCTGTCTGTGCCGGTACGTGTTGTGGTGAAGGTGTTGTGGTGGTGGTGGTGGTGAAGGTGTAGAAGTGTTGTGGTGGAGGTGTAGAGGTGTTGGTGGTGGTGGAAATAGTGTGGTGAAGGAATTGTGATGGATGGTGTTGTTGTGGTGTAAGTAAGTGTGGTGGTATAGTGTGAGAGGGTATATCGTGGTGGAGGGAGTGTAGTGGTGGTGTGATGGTGGAGGGGGTTGGAGGGTCAGGAACAGGTCATGGTGTGGGGGGGCAGTGGGGGTGTGGAGGGCATAGGGGGGCGACTGAGGGCACTAGTCACCTCACTAACCCACCATGCTAGTTCCAGGTTCAATCCCACACAACACAGCAACAACAACATTACCTCCCCCTCCCCTCCCACTGACCTCACACCAACACACCCACGCCCACGGAGACATCAGGGTGAGGGCAAGGGTAGGGGTGAGAGGCGAGCAAAAGAAGGTGAGAGGCGGAGCAGGAGAGGGAAGAGGGAGAGGGATAGGGGTAAGTGTGGCGGTGGGGATGAATTGGGGTTACATCAGTACCTTCCTCCTAATCCCCATACTGTTGGCATCCCAGTCCTTGCCCCCACTCACCATACACCTAACTCCTCCCACCCCCAGGCTAACACCCCCCTCCGTGCCTCACTTCCAGCCCTGTCAACAAACTATACCCCTGCCCACACCCCAGCCTCCCCCTCCTCCCTCACCCCAGCCTCCCCCTCCTCCCTCACCTACGGTTTCCTGGTGGCAGGTCCCTCGTCCCCCATCAGAAGTGGTACCCTAGTGACAGGTCCTCCTTCCCTGCTACCTGCCACTCGCCGCAACTCCTGCACCAGTGGTCGACCCATCACTGAGGTCCCCACCACCTCACCCTCCCTCCTTACTAGAGCCAGGGATACACTTTCCCCGTCCCTGGCTAGGGTCAGGGACACAATCTCACCCACCTTGGCCAGACTTAGGGGTCGTACCACCACCACCACCAACACCACCACCAGTCCACGACCCTCCCCACGTCGTATTCACTCCCACGACAGACACAGAAAACGGAGTGAAGGCAGTGTTGGTGCCAGAGTGGTGGTGGGCCCTTCACCCCCTGTTTGGCAAGCTCACACTACTCCTCCTGAAGTGTATGTGGTGGAGATGTCTGAGAACCCTAGGCAGGCCCGGACCCCGGCCCCAGCCTCACACCGCACCCTGGCCTCATCCCAACCCCCGAACCCACCCCAAGGTCAGCAGAGGTGGCAACTGTGTCCGAACTCCTGCAGGAGCTGCCTACCGGATGCCCAGGAGGTGGTCTTCATCCTGGGTCGGGCTCAGGTAAATTCTTCCTTATATTCTCTTTACGTTGTTCATACTCCCCATCCCCAGTACAACCACCACATCTGTATGTGTCTCTTGGCAGCAGGAGTGCCACAACACATTTACACCTTACCAGTTTATAACAGTGTGTTTGTTGATATTTTGACTTGGTTCCGTAGCTCCCCAGGCATCACTGTCTATATAATGTAGTGTTTGGTTTCGAATCCTGTTACAAAAACTTGTTCGAATTTAACCCAGTAGTACACAATTGACAGATAAGTACTTATGGTAACTTGTCATTTAGTGATACTCCATTAAAGTGACAGAAATGTGTCTCATGTTTTTAGGAATTGAGAACGGTTTCGTGTGTTTACGGTACCAGTACCTATACAACACCTGACAAGTTTATAATACTATCATTCCGACTATCCCAAATGCAGACTATCGTTAAAAAAATACTTACGAAAACTTTGACATCGTGTTGTAATATAATGCTATTTTATAATTTTCAGTAAAATAAAAAAGATAAAGTTTAACCCACCGTAGTGAAAGATCAAAGAGTGCAATGGAATGTATTCTTAGCCACGAGATAAATATTAATACTTCAAGACACTTAATTAGAATACGAGCCTCCTGGGAATGTTTGTTTATTGAAGGCTTCCAGTTCACAAATGCCTCTTTTAATGTTCCATCCCTCCAGTGTTAGATATCGGAAAGAAGTTCATCTGACCACTTCCGGGTTCAGAGTGTGTGTGTGGGAGGGGGGGGAGGTCAGAGGTGGCGGGTGTTGGGGTGAGGGGTGGGTGGGTGTGGTGGTCTGGAAAAGGTCAGTAGCCTGGAAGAGGAAGTGACAGGTTGACAAGGGGAAAACTGGAGAGAGAGAGAGAGAGAGAGAGAGAGAGAGAGAGAGAGAGAGAGAGAGAGAGGTAACAAACGAAAAGTCAAAACCACGAATAATAGAAAACTAGAGAGAGAGAGAGAGAGAGAGAGAGAGAGAGAGAGAGAGAGAGAGAGAGAGAGAGAGAGGACATATAATAATAAAGGAACACACAATAGGAGGAGTTAGCGAAAGTTAAAAATTGAAGCCTAATGAACTCAAACGTGTTAAAGAATGTAAACAGCTCGTATTGTACTGTAATGTGTAGTAAATAAAATATAATAATGAATTAATGATACAAGTCTATTGCAAAGAATGTAAAGTAGATTGAGAAGAGAGGCAATGACATAACATAGGAGAAAAAGGATAGTGGAAACTGGAGAAGGAAATTTAATAAGACAACTTGTGAACGTCGAAAGAAAAATTAGGAAAAACGTCAGAAGAGGAAAAGGAAGAAAATGTATTACAAGAAAAAGGGAAGAGTGGAGGGGAAAAATATATAAAGAAAAAAAAAAGACGACGACGAGAGAATGCGGAAATAAGTGAAGGAATGAAAATAGACGAGAGAAAACGGAGGAAAGTGTAGAGGGAAGAAAAAACATTCGAGAGAAAACGGAAAGAGAACGTGTAATGTCCCGAGAGTTGTAAACATTTTAGTCTCTCTCTCTCTCTCTCTCTCTCTCTCTCTCTCTCATATCCAGTTCCCTTCAGACCATCTCCCCCCACACCACCCCTTCCTCTTTCCCTCCTTCCTTCCCCACCCCCTTCTCCCTCCTAAGAACAGACCCGAGGGATGGGAAGAGGAGATGGAGGCCAGGGAGTGAGCCTAGTTGTGTAGTGGGAAGGGACAGTGGTGAGGAGGGGAAAAGGTGGAGGGTTGGGGAAATAAATAAGGGTGATGGAGTGGATATAGATGTGTTGGTGGTGGTGGTGGTGGAGGTTGTTCTATAATACCCGTCAACTGCATGCAATTCACGTTAGTAGACAGACAGACAGACAGATAGATAGATAGATAGATAGGTAACTAAATAGACGTACAAATAGACAGAGATTGATGAAAATAGGCCGACAGGTAATTAGGCATACAGATAGAAAATCAGACAGACTGATAAAGATGCAGAAATGTACAGATAGACAAATATAGACAGACAGATAGATACAGATACTGAAATATATAGATAGATATAAATAGACGGACAGATAAAGATAAAGAAATGAACAAATATACATAAATAGATAGAGAGATAGATAAAGATACAGAAATAAATAGATAGACATAAAGAGAGAGAGAGAGAGAGAGAGAGAGAGAGAGAGAGAGAGAGAGAGAGAGGCAGATAGATAGAAAAATAAACTTCGTGGTGAAAGGGGACTTGTGCAGTGATGGTGTGTGTGGTTATGGTGTGGTTGGTTATGGTGTGGTTGGTTATGGTGTGGTTGGTTATGATGTGTGTGGTTATGGTGTGGTTGGTTATGGTGTGGTTGGTTATGATGTGTGTGGTTATGGTGTGGTTGGTTATGGTGTGTGTGGTTATGGTGTGGTGTTGTGTGGTTAGTTATGGTGTGGTTGGTTATGGTGTGGTTAGTGTGTTGGTGAAGAGGACACAGGGAAAAATGGAAAGGTAGGTGGGTTGGGTTGGGTTGGGTTGAGGAAAAGGATTGAAGTAACAACAGGAGTTTTAAAAGTTCTGTATATTGTGTTGCTAAAGGTAATGGAGTGGATGGAAGGGATTTATAAAGGTGTGAGGGGATGGGTTGAGTGAAGGGAATGGATTAGAGACTTTAGACCTTTGATGAGAAATGAGGGGAGGTGTTATAGGGGTGAGAGAGAGATGAGCAGTGAGTGAGAGGTGTAATGGGTGTGAGAGAGATGAGTGAAGGGAGGTGTGGCGATGGGTGAATGTGTATGGGATGGGTGAGTGAAGGAAGGTGTGTATGTGATGGGTGAGTGAAGGGGAGGTGTAGCGATGGGTGAGTGTGTATGGGATGGGTGAGGGAGAAGGATTGGTGGGTGGTTTGTTGTTGGACTAAGAATACATTGCATTTTCTGGAGATATTCTCCTATTGGTGAATTAGGAGGCTGCTAATTCCACCTAACTATACCAGGAAACAGATTGGTATTGATAGGGGATCTGTTACTTGGCATAGTTTGGAGGAATCGGCAACCTTCCAATTCACCAACGAAAGAATCTCCCCTTAATTAAATCAGAAATACACACTTGTTCGTGAATCAGGTGAATTAATTAGCTTTTAACCTTTTGACATCAGTAGCGCTTCTTTCCTCGTTGTTTAAAAGTCACCTGAATCCAGTGAAGCAGCAAAATAAATAAAACCTTTCTACTTCCTTTAGTGTTTGTTAGAGGTCAGAGTCCTGGTGAAAGAAGAGGTCAGTGTGTCGTGAGGTATCCGTGTGAAGGTCAGGGTCAGTGTTACATTACAGTCAGCTACAATTCTGAGTACGGGTTCTGTCGCTTCACTTGTCTAATGGTGAGAATCGCTTAACAAATTTATAAATCGTTTCTCTAATACAAACAACTTCCTCTCGAGTCGATGATTTGGGGGTTATAATCTATCAAAAGAAACTGGTACGCTTTATTCACGACTTTACGAATCTCTTGGCTAAACAGGAGATGAGAAAATATTTATGACCTTGAGTGTGCAGTCAGATGCAAAGGTCATTCTTGCTGCCACCGTCGGTCTGTTGGTTCGCTTTCCTTGTGTTGGAGTATTTGTTTTGTATCATTATTACGTGACTTGGGGTTGATTTTGATAACTGTCATACTATCATATAAGTCATTTTACAAAGAGGTTTGAAATGGACATAATATTACAGAGTATTGGATCCCTTTTGTGGTCGTTCTCCTTCAAAATAATCTTCACGTCAATAACTAGGAATATTATTATTATTATCTGCTGTTGACGTTCCTACATCTATCTAACCGAGCAGCCCCACGGAATATATAATAATTATGTTTCTAACTAAAGCATCAAAGGGAATCTAAACTTTGTCTATATATGTAATTAAGACTGTTTTAAGTACCGTATATAATCCGTGGAGTACACCTTGTTTGGATTTCCTCTTTGCTTCCTGTGTGACGAGTGAAATTATTCCTCTGAAGTACCGTATGCCAGGAATGAGGCTCAAATTAATAACAAGTAAAATATTACCTTGTTACTTGAAATAGTTTAGAGGCATCAGTTGCTCCAGATTGAACAACACTGTATAATTAAAAGGTGGAGTGCGTTGATTCCTCCAAAGTATACTAGGGAACAGGACCAGAAGGGCAAATATAAGGGTGTTCTGTTGCTTAGAATAGTTTGGAGGTTTCAGTTGCTCCAGATTTACCAACCCTTACCAAACTTCAACCCTTAACTCCCATGACTGATTCTTTGGTGCTTCCAGATAACATTTTGCTTCTGACTGTTTTGTTATTTAGGCTGTAACATATTCTGAATTAAAAAAAACTTATGAACTATATAATTATAATAAGATTCACTCGTGCGATCAACTAATATGGTTTCAGAGTGTATTAAATTAACATGATAAAAACTATATATTACATTTATGATCCTATTCACAATTATTATTATTACTATTATTATAT